>SJYV01034183.1:1088562-1121309 GCA_006410875.1 Neotragus pygmaeus
AAGCCCCACGGAACAGGCAAAAAATAAATTAAAAACGAAAACATAAGAAATCCTCTCCCCTGAAAACCATCGGACAGTTCAGTTTTCTGAGCAGGAGCTATGCTGACCTCCTTGGTTGGTGTTTGCAAAACCTTTGTCTGCTCTAAACTCCAGTTTCAGTTTCTTTGGCCTCACTATGCCTCAGGCACACTAACTTGGGCTCAATAGTGTGTCTCCACTGATCTCATTTAATACCTGTGCTAAGCAAAATAATGCTCTCCCCAAAAGATGACTATGTATGTTCTAATCTCCACAACCTGTGAAAATACTAATTTACACCAGAGGACAACTAAGGTTGCAAACCAGCTGACCTTGAGATAAGAATGATCTGGGTAGAGCCAAAGCACTCACAAGGGATTATTAAAAGATAATCAGGCATCCAAAACTTAAGTTTAAGCAAAAATCTACCTAAAAAGGGTAGCACCAAACTGGAAGCGGTTAGTAGCATTCTAGGAGCCAGGGGACTTTATAAACTGTGGAAGCAAAGAAAGAAATTACTTGATTGGCTGCAGGTTAAAGACTAATTTGTGGTTTGATTGTTGTCCTTAAGTATACAATACAGTATTTTCAACAGTATAATATTGTACTGATCTCTTGCACGTTGCATAACTGAAACTTTATACTAGCTGGCTAAATGTTTTGTCTTAAGCCATTAAGTTTGTGCTAAATTGTTAGAATGGCAACAGGGAACTAATGCAGTACCTAATCCAGTTAAGTCTAACCTGAACTGCAGTTTGTTTCAAAAACTCAAATGTTGGTCTTCTCACGCTCTCCCTGCTGGAGGGATCTCCCCCTGAACACCCCATTCCCCACCTACCGTTTCCATAAAAACAGTGACTCTGTCCTCTTCCCAGTTCATAAAAGAGCTTAGTGCTTACTACGAACTTAACTGTTATCCTGTCAAAAATATAACCTCCTAACTCCTAGACCTCATCTTGTTCTTTTAACTGATCAAGACGCTCAGTCATGTCCCACTCTTTGCGACTCTATAGACTGTAGCCCGCCAGGCTCCTTCCTCCATCCGTGGGAATCCTCCAGGCAAGAATACTGGAGTCCCTCCCCAGCGGATCTTTCCAACCCAGGGAAAGAACCCAGGTCTCCCGCAATGGGGGGGGGGGGGCAGATTCTTTGCCCTCGGAGCCACCAGGGAAGCCCAAGAATACTTGAATGGGTAGCCTATCCCTTCTCCAGCGGATCTTCCCAACCCAGGAATCCAACCAGGGTTTCCGGCATTGCAGGAGGATTGTTTACCAGTTGGGCTATCAGGGAAGTCACTTTTGCCAGTATTTCACAAGTTTTAGGTCACTAATTGCTTCCTTTAGACAGCACGCGTTTAGGATTGTTTTTCCCTGCTGCTGCTGCTAAGTCACGTCAGTCGTGTCCGACTCTGTGCGACCCCATAGAGGGCAGCCCACCAGGCTCCCCTGTCCCAGGGATTCTCCAGGCAAGAACACTGGAGTGGGTTGCCATTTCCTTCTCCAATGCATTAAAGTGAAAAGTGAAAGTGAAAGTGAAATCGTGTCTGACTCTTAGCGACCCCATGGACTGCAGCCTACTAGGCTCCTCTGCCCATGGGATTTTCCAGGCAAGAGTACTGGAGTGGGGTGCCATTGCCTTCTCCCTACTAACTCTTAAATGTTTGTGTATTTTATCCTTTTGCAAGGGTGGGGGCTCTCCTCGGAAGAAGGTTGCAATTGAATTAAGTGTTTGTATCAACAAGGTCTGGGAACCGCCAATATTAACACTTTAAAGTGTTTTGGACTTGTCCAGGCCCTACCCAAAGCTGTCAAAGCATATTTCCTCACGTTAGAGTTTAGGAAACTTGTTAACAAGTTCCACGTCTGATTCCTTGGCATAGTAAAATGGGAGATCAAACCATATGCCTATTATTACAGTTTAAAAAAGCATCTTCTACCTTTCTCTTCAAATTCTGAGCCCAGCTATGTCCTCCTAGCAAGTGAGGATTGTGGTCAGTAGCTTAGTCTCAACCGACTGTTTGCGATCCAGTGGACTAGCCCACCAGTCTCCTCTGTCCTTCGGATTTTCCGGGAGCGGGTTGTCACTTCATTCTCCAGGAGAGCTTCCCACCCAGGGACGGAACCCGCGTCTGCTGCACTGGTAGGTAGATTCTTTACCGCGGAGCCTGTGAGGATCAGTCAGTCAAAAGCTTCATGCCGGAGTACAGAGGAACCTGGAGAAGTACACCAGCCCAACCCCCAACCCCACACAGACGCCGGGAGGGCTGAGCTAGCGCTTGCACCCCAAGCAGGGCAGCCTCTCTACCCACACTTCCCATCTCCTAGGAAACCAAAATCTGCGATATGGCCTTAGCGCTGACAGAACACTCGTAAAGACCGGAGGGAAACAACAGGAGGGTAGGTAGTCGAGTTCCGGTCTAAAAGTTTGCTGCAGAGAAAGGCGGGTCCGGAGGGTATACGCCCAATCCCTTTCCCAGAAAGTTGTGAGTTCGGCTCCGCTGAGCTCTCTATTGGCCCTAACTAGCTCCGCGATCCTCCTCTCGAACCCACCCACACTGCGGTGACGGACGCTTGAGAGCGGTGCACTGCGCCCCGCCGGAAGTGCTTCCCTGGGCGGAAGCTTCGGAGCGCAATATAGCGGAAGTGCTTTCTCTTCCGGCCTCTTTGGTCGGGGCGGCAGAAGCAAGATGGTGAGTGGTTCCCAGGGCCTCTCGTCATCGGCTTTCATCCTCACCCCCTGAACTGTGCCCCATGCAATCCTTGGGGGCCCTGGAAGCTTTCGGATAAGAGGAGCCGGTGGGTAGGGAAGGCAGCTTTCGAGAGGCACGAGAATGGTTCTTAACTCTGATGTGGGGATGCTGAGCCTGCCGTCGTGGAGCTGCAGCTGCTTCAGGCCCCTGTTTTGTGTCTGACTTTTGTGGGAAGCCCGCACAGCCCTGCCCGCCAGTGGGAACTGATGGAAGGAGCATGGATTGGGGGTATTTGGCTCTGTAAACAAAAGGATAGTTGGCGACGGTCCCTGGGCTCGGAAAACCACGTTACCTCCTCTTTTGCTTTTTACGTTTTTCATTTTCCTTTTTAATAATGTAGCCGGTTTCAAAACATGGCAGCTCTTGGAGGGGCTTTCGATGACGTGAAATTCCAATAGTGGTCACTGATCTAGCACAGTGTCAGCCCTTGTGATTGTCATTAATTTATATCAGTAGTTACTTTAACTGAAAATGTTGAGCATGTGTATAGAAATGACTAGACTTAAACATTTATCCCCGTAACTTGCAGACGAAGGGAACGTCATCGTTTGGAAAGCGTCGGAATAAGACGCACACGCTGTGCCGCCGCTGTGGCTCTAAGGCCTACCACCTTCAGAAGTCGACCTGTGGCAAGTGTGGCTACCCTGCCAAGCGAAAGAGAAAGTGTGAGTTAATGCTTACAAATGTACTTTGAGAATATTCTCTTGTTTCATACGTACCTCAGTGGGGCATGACTTTGAATGCTATTTTCTAGCAAAACTGTACATCTGTATACCATTATGTTGATTAGTTGCTAAGTTGTGTCCAACTCTTGCAACCCCATCATCTTTAGCTTAGTAGGCGTCTCTGTCCAATGGCTGTCCCAGGCAAGAATACTGTAGTGGGCTGTCATTTCCTCTTCCATGTATGGTCTTCCCTTGTGGCTCAGCTGGAATGCTGAGCTTGCATTGCAGACCTGGGTTTGATCCTTGGGTTGGGAAGATTCCCTGGAGAAGAGAAAGGCTACCCATTCCAGTCTTCTGACCTGGAGAATTCCATGGACTGTATAAGTATACCGGTAAAGTGAGTTCAAAGCCAAGGCAGGCATTTTTAATTATATTGACAGTGTGTAGGGACAACAATTTGGATCTTAACCTTAATTTTTTTTTTTTTTTTTTTTAGATAATTGGAGTGCTAAAGCTAAAAGACGAAATACCACTGGGACTGGTCGAATGAGGCACCTCAAAATTGTATACCGCCGATTCAGGTACAGTTTTTATGTTTCAGTTATAGGTGGCTGTATGAGCTTATATAACAGTTGTCTCAACTACCCTGGTCCGTGGGATGAGGTGTTGCTAGGATCCTTTTTCTTCTGCCACCATAACTTTCAGATCGGTTTCAAACTTAGGAATCAGTGAACAATAGTACACACTGAATAGGCTGGAGTATAGTTTGAGGTAGACTCCAGAAAACAATGGCATTAATTTGCATACCTACCTTTCATTTTCCTGCCAAAGTTTGTCAAGATGATAGTATGTAATTGAGGCCTTCAGTTTTGTGGCTTTGGGCAAGTCTGCTTGTTGTGGAACACTGTTGTACTTAAAGAGAGGCCTTAGAGTTTTACAGTCTTACAGAGAAACTACATTTTTAGTGTTAGCAGTTGAGGGGTGTAAAGCCTCAACTGAGGTGATTTCTTTGTTGGGGACTGGGGTTGTCCTGTGCATTGTAGGATATTTAGCAGAATTTGTGACCTCTTGCTCAATTCAAGATCTTCAAGACCACAAGACAGTTTGGTGGGTGTAAACACATTTAGATGTATTTGTGTGTATTGTGTATTTGTGTGACCTTTGTACTTAAGGCCAATATATAGTAGCATGGGATAGGGTTAAGTGGTCTGCTAGTTTGAGTTAAGAACATGAATTGAAGCCAATTTTAACCTGTGTGTTCCTCAGAAGACATTTCAAGTAGATGTTAAGTGAGTTAAGACATAAACCATAGTTAAGCAGTTGAGAAAATGTCTATCATTAATCACGTTTTTCCTTAACTAAAGGGAGGTAGGGTCTCTGACCCATTTAAGAATCCGTTTTCCCAAAACCTTAGGAATCATAAGTGGTGGGGAAATACTGATCACTGCAACCAAATATGTTGCCTTGGATATTTTGAAGCAGAGGGAAATAAATAAAATACCACAGCTTATCAGTGATGTTCTAAAAATAAATGTCTGAACTTATGAATTCAATATTGATTTCATCATTTAACTGAGATAAGCGCATAAAAATATATTTAACAAAGATTGAAATGTATATGTTGACATTGCTGAAGTAACCATTCTTGTTTTTAACACAATGCAGGCATGGATTCCGTGAAGGAACAACACCTAAACCCAAGCGAGCGGCTGTTGCAGCATCCAGTTCATCTTAAGGATTTCAGCAACTAGTCACACAATAAATGTTCTGGCTTTAAAAATTATCTGGTGTGCTAAGGTATTTTTAATAGGCTTGTATCAGTGATTTACATATATTTGCNACAACACCTAAACCCAAGCGAGCGGCTGTTGCAGCATCCAGTTCATCTTAAGGATTTCAGCAACTAGTCACACAATAAATGTTCTGGCTTTAAAAATTATCTGGTGTGCTAAGGTATTTTTAATAGGCTTGTATCAGTGATTTACATATATTTGCGAATGTGACACTAAAATTCAGGTTTTTTTGTGGCTGGTTTGGAACACTGGGTTGTGATACTGCTTAATAGGATCGGGCCTTTACAAGCAGAATTCTAAGATGCCTTCAAGCAGACATTAAGAAGTAACATCTGTGCCACTATAAGAACTATGTTATCTCTGTGGTCTTTGTGGAGTGGTTGTCATCCTGTATGATAGGGTTTGGATTTCTGGTGAGAACACGAAAGACAAGAGTTGAATGAATTCCATTTTGGAAAGGTGGTTTTGTTGGTTCTTTTTTTTTTTTTTTGTATTTTATTTACAGCGTTGCATTAGTTTTTTACAGCAAAGTGATCAGGTACACATTTTTCTTTTTCAGATTGTCAGGTGATATTAACTCTTGGCGCCCAGCTCATAGGCTGTGTGTGCTTTTTAGGTGGTCAGCTAAGTGAACAACTAGGTGTGAGTCAACAAGAACGTTTGTAGGGCCATGTGCAAATGCAGTGGATTGAGTTAGAATATAAAGGAAGGTCAAGGATAAACTTGGAGGCTAGTAGAATTTTTTAATCCTCACCTAGGTGATCATTGACTTTTCAGGGCTCTGAATTTTTCTGCCTTGCTTTCTGGTGTTTCTGCTAGTTTTTTGAAGTGAAGACAATACCAACTTTGTTGGACTGGTGAGAGAATCAAACATTAATTAAACATCCCGGGTGTTGGAGTAACCAGCATAAAATAGCAGTGTGGCCAAGCTGTGCTGTCCCAACGTGTAGCTTCCCATTTTTTTAAGAATTTAACAACTTTAATCCGACCTTGAAGGAGTTTTCATGATCATCACTGCCTCCGCAACCTTACTTTTAAAAGGTGCCCTAGAATGCATTCCAAGATTAGTTAATTGCTCCCTTGCTTTTTTCCTTAGCTCCTAACTCTTTCAGGTCTCAGCTTGCTTCTACAGGAACCCCAGCTGATCTGAATCTATATTGGGTTTCCTCCCAATAATGTGTGATGTAATATAATGACTGTTCTACTTTTGCTGCTGTTCGTTGTTGAGTTGCTAAGTGTGTCTGACTCTGCAACGCCATGGACTGTATCCCACCAGGCTCCTCAGTCCATGGGATTTCCCAGGCAAGAATGCTGGAGTGGGTTGCCATTTCCGGTGTCTACTTTGGCAGGCAGATTCTTTACCACTGGACCACCTGGAGCCCAGTTCTACTTTGTTGTTTAGTCTAAGTCTAGCCCTGCTCTCTGACCCCAAGGACTGCAGCACCCTAGGCTTCTCTGTTCTGCACTATCTCCATGGAATTTGCACTGTTAGTTAATTGAGTGGGTGATGCTATCCAGCAGTACTCCAGGGATGCATAATAAAGTTCCTGTATCCAGTTGACATTTGATCATGCGATTTTTACTGGTGTACCTGTGCTTATTTAAGTTGAAAGTCTTAACTAAGTGAAGCTGGCTTCTACAGTGGCGGGAGCCTAGTTACTGTAGTGGGTTCAAGTATTTGAAATTGCTTTGACCTATAAAAATAGTAATTTTATTTTGGCATGAGTACTGAATAATCTGATGTGGTACTAAGATCTTTCTGAAATCTTGCAGTGTTACTAAAGGTTGATTCCTGGGTGCTGGAGAGGCCCATTAAAATAGGTAATACTTAGGGTGGAATAAATATTAGGCCTTGAGGTAAGTAGGTGCTGACCTGAAGACAAAAAATTTCTGAATCCTGGGTCAGGAAACAATTGGCACAAGGTGAGTTGCATGAGAGGTAGACAGTGATGCCTTAAAAAAGGCCTGTGTGTTTATTGAGTGTAAGGTGACTTAGTCCCTGTTTGCCAGTGCCTGTGGCCTTGACGGTTTGAGTTTCAGTGGGAAATTTCTCTGATAAAATGGAAGTCGTAAGACCCAAGGAGAAGCAGTGGGCTAGAGATGGAGCTGGTTAACACATTTAGTACAGACAGGTGGGTTCATTTCATTCAGTACTAGTTTGCAGACAGTTCATACCTGATGTATCTCATGATGTCCTGAGGATTGAAGTTGGTTTGGACAGTGGATCTCCATCTAACAGAAGATGCCTGAGGCCACAGCTAAGGGATTTATGTTTCTTGGGCAGGGGGAACTCAGGAGCGGTTCAGTGTCACTGTTGGGTATCTGAGGTAACACCCAGGAATGTATCATGTTTTGTGTATGTATTTGACCTTTCAGTCACAGCTACTGTGGTTTTGTCAGTTGGAGAAAATACCAGAGGTAGGGGTCTTGGATTTTCTGGACTAGGGGGCAAGGAGTTGGTGCATTCACTGAGGAATATGAAGGAACAGGAAGAAATTGTAGGGTGGTGTTGATGCCTGTGGGATACTAAAAGTATCTTGGAAGAACTCAGTAAAGCTAGTGGCAGCTGAAGTGGAAAGCCGAAAGCCCAGGCTGGAGATTTGCTTTTGGAAATAATGAACATAGAGTTGAGACTGGGAACTGATTTAGGGATTAGAATGGTAAAGATAATTTAAATGGAGGTATAAGGTGATGGTGAAACCTGGTAGGCATTTGAAAATGATGGGAGATGGAAGGAAAGGATTGTTTATTTTTCTCTCTTTAAAAATTCAGATTCTTGATGCAGTAATGGTTGAAGCCATTTGAAAAAGAGAAGAGTGTAGAGAGGCTCAGGGAAAGGTTTGGGGAGATGTCCCTAGGAGACAAGAGGAATGAGAGTGGTTCATTAATTTGTTCAGCATACACGTGATAAGTGGGAACAAAAACCAATATGGGCGA
Organism: Neotragus pygmaeus; assembly: GCA_006410875.1. Taxonomy (NCBI): domain Eukaryota; kingdom Metazoa; phylum Chordata; class Mammalia; order Artiodactyla; family Bovidae; genus Neotragus; species Neotragus pygmaeus. The sequence goes on from SJYV01034183.1 coordinate 1,096,725, forward strand.
AGTTGACTCCAGTCACTGCAGAAATAAGTCCCACAAACTAAGTGTCCTGTGGGACTAGGGCCAAGGAGGAAAAGATTTCTAAATTAAAAACATTTAATGACTTCCGGGTTTGGAAAATTTAGGTTAGTGTTTATTTTCCACCAACCTTGTTTCTATAGAGCATCAGGAATAAAGCCAGAGGTTCAGGGGTGATTGGGCAATAAAGAGTTTAAAAGCACTTTTGGAAGGTTATCTAGTTATTGATGATACAGTGCCCTTTATGAACCAAATCTTATCTAGTGACCTCTGTGTGCCAGAAGCAGTTCTGGGCCCAGGAGATACAGAGACAGACTCCTTTGGCAGAGATTTCATTAGAGCATGTGACAGCCTGCACTTGTGTGTGTGTGTGTGGTGTGTTGGGGTTGACATACCTAGAACAGATAAGTAACTGCAGGTAGTGTTAAGACCTATGAAGACAAAAATACAGCAAGTGTGACAGGATGGGGGTAGAGGACCCCTTAGAAAGGCGGTTAAGATAAATACGGAAATTCCCTGGTGGTCCAGTGGTTAGGACTGTGAAGGGCCTCAGTTCAGTTGCTGGTCAGGGGACTAAGATCCCAACCCTAACCTTTGTCAAGTTAAATGTTGTTCTCAAAACAAAAGACAGTTCATAATCTAAGAGAAGCATAGTTTATCAAACTGAGAAACTAAGAATGAAATCTGGAGCAAAAACTTCTGTCTATGGTAAGGTAAAGGGATGTCTTGTCAAATAACCAATGAAAAAATGGTTCTCGGGTATGTGAGTGGCCTGTAGATTACCACAGGCATGGTATGTGGCTTGAGGTTTTATTTTTGTGTGCTCGTCTCTATGCAATGGAGATATGCCCCAGGATGAAGACTTTGCTCTTTAAGATTACTCAAAGATAAGAAAAAATATCCTCCAGACATGATTACTTGCAAAAATAGTTTTTATTTCTCAAGAAATTTTTGGTTCTATGTTATAGTCAGAATTCAAAGTTGACTTAAGCTTATCTTTTCAGCTTGGGCCTCTTTTGGGCTGAAGCCATTGGAGAAGGGGGCATGCTCCCTCTGATCTCAGCTTTCTCCTTGAGATCAGGGGCTTGTGAGCTGCAGTTTAACTCAGTGGCGTTTAAAGAGTAGACAAGAGCGGGGCGTGGTGTTTCCTTTCTCCTGAGGCTTCCTCTACTTCTGAGGGCCATACAGACAGGATTCCTTACTTTCCCTCACTCCTGAGTGGCTCACATCTGGTCCACAGGAAAAATTCCCACATTCCTGGCCTCAACAACCTGAAGTTTCCTAGGTTTAGAACTGCTGCTACTGCTGCTAAGTCACTTCAGTCGTGTCCGACTCTGTGCGTCCCCACNACTTCTGAGGGCCATACAGACAGGATTCCTTACTTTCCCTCACTCCTGAGTGGCTCACATCTGGTCCACAGGAAAAATTCCCACATTCCTGGCCTCAACAACCTGAAGTTTCCTAGGTTTAGAACTGCTGCTACTGCTGCTAAGTCACTTCAGTCGTGTCCGACTCTGTGCGTCCCCACAGACGGCAGCCCCTCCAGGCTCCCCTGTCCCTGGGATTCTCCAGGCTAGAACACTGGAATGGGTTGCCATTTCCTTCTCCAATGCATGAAAGTGAAAAGTGAAAGGGAAGTCGCTCAGTCGTGACCAACTCTTAGCAACCCCATGGACTGCAGCCCACCAGGCTCCTCTGTCCATGAGATTTTCCAGGCAAGAGTACTGGAGGGGGGTGCCAATGCCTTCTCTGAGGTTTAGAACTAGAAAGTAGTAAAACTATTCTAAGAAGGTTGTATTGAATACTTACAACTCAAGTTTCTGTACAAAAATTTTCCGTTAGACTCCTTTATATCTTTGATTTGGCTGAGGATTCTAAAAGCTGTGACCAGATGTGAGCCACTCAGGAGAGAGAGAGAATGGATAAACAATAAGATTCTACTGTATAGGATGGGGACCTGTATTCAGTATCTTCTAGTAAACCATAATGGAAAAGAATATTAAAGCTACGTATGTATAATTGAATCACTTTGCTGTATAGCAGAAATTAACATTGTAGGACAGCTGTAGTGTTGGTCACTCAGTCGTCTTCAACTCTTGGGAGCCCAAGGATTGTAGCCCACCAGGCTCTTCTGTCCATGAATACCAGAGTGGATTGCTATTTCCTCCTCCAACTACAATTTTTAAAAGCTGGTTCTTGTAGAGTGAGTGAGTGAGAGAGTGTGTGTGTGTGCTGGTTCTTGTAGAGTGAGTGAGTAAGTGTGTGTGTGTGTGTGTGTGTCCATGCTTAGTTACTTCATTGTGTCTGACTCTTTGCAACACATTGGACTGTAACCCTCCAGGTTCCTCTCTCCATGGGATTCTCCAGGCTAGAATACTGAAGTGGGTTTCCTACTCTAGGGCATCTTCCCAACCCAGGGATCGAACCTAGGTTACCCGTGACTCTGGATTGTAGGTGGATTCTTTACCCATTGAGTGTGTCTGTTGTTGATTCACTAAGTTTTGTACAACTTTGCCCCATGGATTACAGCACACCAGGCTTCCCTGTCCCTAACCATCGCCCATTGAGTGGATGATGTCATCCAATCATCTCATCCTCTTATCACCCCCTTCTGCCCTCAATCTTGCCCATCATCAGGGTCTTTTCCAGTGAGTTGGCTCTTAGCATCGGGTGGCCAAAGTATTTAAGCTTCAGCATCAGCCCTGCCAATGAATATACAGGGTTGATTTCCTTTAGGATTGACTGGTTTGATCTTGCAGTCCAAAGTCCAGGAGTCTTTTCCAGCACCACAATTCAAAAGCATCAGTTCAGCGCTCAGCCTTTATGGTCCAGCTCACATCCGTACATGGTGGTGGTGCAGTTGCTAAGTCATGTCCAACTCTTACCACCCTGTAGACTACAACCTGTGAGGCTCCTCTGGTCCATGGGATTCTCCAGGCAAGATTACTAGAGTGGGTTGCCAGTTCCTTCTCCAAGGGATCTTCCCAACCAAGGGTTTGGACCTGAGTCTCCTGCATTGCAGGCAGATTCTCTACTGACTAAGCTATGAGGAAAGAGGCATCCATATGATACTACTGGAAGAACCATAGATTTGACTATGCAGACCTTTGTTAGCAAACTGATGTGTTTGTTTTTTAATATGCTGTCTAGGTTTGTTGTAGCTTTCCTTCCAAGGAGCAAGCATCTTCTCTGATTTGATACTTTCCAGCCCACCGAGAGCCCTAACCATTGGACTGCCAGGGTATTCACAGCCCTAATCTTAAATGTTAAATTTGTATAGTTCTGGAAAAGACATCTAACTAGCACATGTAGAAGGTGTGTGATTTGCTCTCAGAAAATGTTTAAAATGACCTGAACTCTATAGTTAAGTCCTTCATGGGAAAGATCTTTAAAAAAACACAAACCTGAGGACTTTCCTGGTGATTCAGTGAATAGGCATTTGCTTGCCAATGCAGAGGACAGGGGTTTGATCCCTAGTCTGGGAAGATGACACATGCTGCATAAACGAAAGCCCATGAGCCCAGAGCCTCTGCTCTACGAGGGAAGCTACTGCAATAAGCCTGTGCACTGCAACAAAGACACCCAGTGTGACCAAAAAAAAATTTTTTTAACTGATAAGGTGTTGGAGAAAGGTCTAGTTCCTTCAAGTTAGAGCAGGTGAAAGAGGTGACCAAGGAGGAAGCAAATGGATACCAGGTGACAAATGGTACTGTTTCAGAAGCATCACCATCTTGGGCAAATCTGAGGAGGGAAGGCTTGTCAGTAAATGGTTCATCCAGCTCAGAGTGGAAAGGACAGAGACCAGAAACTGTTCATGGTCCCTGTGTTGCAGGGGAGCAGCCCTCAGAGAAGTAGCTCCCCAGGGCAGGAGAGACAGGAAGCAGGAAGCCTCAGAAGGAAGTACTGTCCAATTAGGGATGACTGGAGAGAAGCCTCTGGGACCATAATCCTCTGAGGGATCACAGCATGGTGCTCTTCGTTTAGAGTTGCAAGAGGCTTGAGATGGTGTAATTAAATTTTCTTATTTTAGAAAGGAACAAACTAAGGCACAGAAATTTATTGTAGATATATATATATTTCTTTGCTAATAAGGATTCTGACAACAGCGAGTGTTGGAATGCACTACAATGTAAGGTTCCTTTTCTGGAAATTTGTCTTTATTAAATAGAACTCTAATTCATCTATAGCCTAGATGTGGAAACGATGCTAATCATACTTCATATAGTACAGAGATCTAAGATAGCATTCACATACATGACTAGCACTGGATTCTCTTTAAAGATAATAGCAAGCCATTTTCTGGTCATGTTAGAGCAAATCTGCCCTTTTCTGATTCCTCCTCTCCTCCCAAGGAAGTCCTATGAGAATATACTGTGGAGTAAAATCCTCAATAGTTTAAAAATTTTGAACAGTTTCAAATTTTGAGTAAACTTCATATTCTTCAGAGACGGCTCTTCAAACCTGCATAGGTGAACTCTAGGCAGATTTTATCACACTGTGCCTTCTGGTATTTTTCAATTACTTGGCATTTAGATTAATTATAAAATTTAGTTGTAGGTGCAAACATAGACAGGAATTTAGTATTTGCAAAATAAAAACCAGCTACTGCTCAAAACATGATAATTATGTATAAATACCAGAAATAACAGGTAGTGAATTAAATACAAGCATCCGGTTAAAATAGCTGGTATATCAGTGATGGCTCAATGAGGAGACAGAAGTCACATAGTAGACTTGAACAGGAAAAGATTAAGGGATTAAGGTAATAAGGGACTGGTAGGGAAAAACTGAAGTGAACTCTGTAGGAAGAGCAGAAAGAAGTAGCAGTCATTTCCCCTAGAGCTGAGATAAAGCACACAAGGAAGAGGCCTCCTCAACCCCCGGAGTTGAGAGCCAGATGTTGGAGAAGGTGCAGCATAGTTCACTGGATATTGAAATGTCTTGTTTCTGGGACTTGATGGGGAGCCACCAGAGGCATGACTCTGGGGAAGTCATTCCTGAGGATGTGCCTTCCCTAACAATGTTTTGAAGCTGCCTGAAGGGAAAGCTTCTGGAAAGCCTTTTGTAAAAGTCAACTATAATGTACATAATCCAATAAATCACTTAGAGCATTCTCCATATTAAAACATCAGAGTCAAGTAATCCAGAAGCATTTCAATAAAAACAAAATATACTAGAGTTAGGGCTTCTCTGATGGCTTAGACGGTAAAGAATCTGCAATGCAGGAGACCGGGGTTCGATCCCTGGTTCAAGAAGATTCCCTGGAGAAGGGAATGGCTACCCACTCTAGTATTCTTGTCTGGAGAACTGCATGGACAGAGGAGCCTGGCAGACTACAGTCCATGGGATTACAGAGTTAGAACAGATTCCTAATATAAAAAACTCCCAATCCCAAATAAAATCAGCTTAATTTTTTAAATTAAACACTATACATTTCATGATGTACTTGAATTGTATTTCATTTTATATAAGAGAATAGATATAAATGAGAATTAGTAATTTCACGTAATCATGTAAGAAATAATATTCCTTAACTAAAAAATAATCAGGTCTTTAACTCTTAATGTAATTCATTAGTTATTAATCCACCAAAGCATATAACAGCTCAGTTCTTTATATCCTCAATACATTTAATGTAACTTAGTAAATCTCTACCATATTAAGATTCTTTTAGAAAGTATAAAATATCTCAAAATATTTGGGGTCCCTGGTGGTCCAGTGGTTAAGAATCTGCCTTCCAATGCAGGGGACAAAGGACTGATTCCTGGTCTGGGAACTAAGATCCCACATGCCTTGAGCAACTAAGCCCCCAGGACACAACTAGAGAGAAATCTAAGGGCTGCAAAGAAAGATCACATGTGTCACAACTAAGACCTTGATGCAGCCAAATTAAGTAGTTTAAAAGAATCTCAAAATATTTGAAGAAAAATATTTTAAGATGGAGACCAATATACTTTACATTTTAAAAATGGTTTATATTTTCCTGTTTCAAAAGCATTTAAGGGTGACAAAAAAGATACAGATGAACGTTAGTGGAAATTGCTAAGGGAAAGAGCCAGTTTGAAAATACTACATGTTATATGAGTCCAATTATATGATATTCTGAAACCGACGAAATTATAGAGACAGGAAAAAGGATGGTTGAATATGTGAAGCAACAGGACAATTTTTAGGGTACTGAAACTATCTGTATGATATTGTAATAGTGGACACACAAAAAAGTGGATACATGACACTGTTAAAACCCACAAAAATTTATAGCACAGAGTGAACCTTTTTAAAAAAAAATTTTATGGACTACACTGGTCTTCCTTGCTCACGACTTTCTCCAGCTGCAGAAAGCAGGGCTACTCTTCACTGAGATGGACAGGCTTCTCATTCTGGCACTTCTCTTGTTGCAGAGCATGGGCTCTAGGGTGCGCAGACTTAGTTGTCCTGCTGCATGTGGGATCTTCCCAGAGCAGGGATCAAACCCGTGTCCCCTGCATTGGCAGGCAGACTCTTACTTTTTCGGCTGTGCAAGGTCTTCGCTGCTGCACAGGCTTTCTCTGGTTGCGGAGAGCAGGGGCCACTCTGCAGAGCCTGAGCTGCTGCTCATGGTGGCTTCTCCTGTTGCAGAACACAGGCTGTAGGGCGCACGGGCTTCAGTAGTTGCAGCTCCCAGGCTCTGGAGCACGGGCTCAATAGTTGTGGCCCATGGGCTTGGTTGCCCTGCAGCATATGAGATCTTCCCAGTTCAAGGATGGAACCTGTGTCTCCTGCCTTGGCAGGCAGATTTTCTTAACCACTGGACCACCCGGAAAGTCCCAGAGTGAATCTTAATGTATGCACATTTATTTGGGAAGTTGTAGTATATGGCTTAATATTAAGGCTCAATATTATGTGTTGCCTTAATAGTCATGTTTATTACCTGGTAAAACTGGGAGGGCCTAGATGGCTTAACTGTGTGTCCTTCTCCTCAGTCTTCCCATAAATTAGTTCCTCTAGCTAAATCTCTAGCTTTCCTTCTTGAAGGGACCAGGCACAGTCAGCGCTAGTCCCTGAGAAGTGGGTTTCAGGTCCCTGCCAACTTGTGGAACTATTCAACCACATTCTTAATATTCAAATCATCATATTCTTCATAGGAACCAGGGGCACCATGCCCTCTTAGTACTACAAACCTGCCTTCCATAGCCTCTGGTTGTTTCTTCTCCTCGAGTGTGACTTCCTTGTGGCCCTGAGTGGTATGGTGGTGTCCATGGTTACAGGTATATGTGACCACAGACTGATGTTGATATCATCTGTCCTGTGTCAGGAGCTGCTTGCCTATTCCTATAGCCCTGGGGAGGGAACTCCTCTCACCAACAGGGTGAATAGGAGGCAATTAATAGGGGGACCTGAGGATGGCCTGCAGATTGTGACAACATAATCTATGTGTATTATACACATATGAAATCACCTCACTGAAGAGGGTGGAAGAAATCAGTGATTATCTAAGGAAATGGTAAAGTTCAAAGTTACCATCTGGAAGGGACTTCCCTGGTGCTCCAGGGGCTAAGACTTGAAAATGAGTGAAGCCTATAAAACTAAAGACAAAAGGAACTGCATACAAGCACTGGATTCAAATTGATAAAATTGTTATCCACAGGGGTAAGGTTAATAATTCTGATACTTCCATAAATGTAAGCTCAAACTGAGCAATTAGGTAAATGGATATTAGAAAATGAAAGCTAAGTTTCTTAGTGTTGGAGCAGGAGTTTACAGATAAGCAAAGGGGAAGGCTAGAATAATCTATGCAGCAGCAAATTAAGAGTTGTTTGTATGGATCAGTATGAAGTCATGTTTAGCTTAATATAGATAGGGATGGTTCTACACAGAGAAATAGAGATATCGGTATATTTATTAGTTAAAATACACACATATTTCTTTGCTCTGTCAGCTGAGAGAGTCTCAGTTCAGTTCAGTCACTCAGTCGTGTCCGACTCTGCTACGCCATGGACTGTAGCACGCCAGGCCTCCCTGTCCATCACGTACTCCCAGAATTTACCCAAACTCTAGAAGCAATTATACTCCAAACAGCAAATTTTGGTTTCTAATATTACTCTCCAATAAAAGTAACAAGGACCCCTTTGAGAAATGACTGATCCTAGGACCAGGACAGGATAAGTTGAGCAGCTTGTAGTGTCAGAAAGTGGCAAAAAAAGAATAAAAACTACATTGACGGAGGCATATTAAAAGGATACAAGAGCCAACTGAAAGGGCACCCAATGACCAAAGCTGGAACAGTCTGAGCAATGAAATGGAGGTGTATCAGATTATAACTTGGTGTATAAAAAATAAATATTCATGAGTCCATACTGCTATAAGCAAATGACACATCCTCCCCACCCCGCTAAATGCATGCTTAGCTGGCCTGTGAGCTGCTGCCTAAAAAGTTAGGGTCTGGTAACCACAGGGTCCTTGTTTCCTGGGATATCACTTCAGCTGTCCTCTTTCTCTGCCTTTCCACTTAAATTCTGAATCAATTTTTCAAGAATACTGTTTTGAAGGAGACCAAATTACTAGTACAAATAGTCCAATTATTAGCCTATTCAAGGCATCCACATATCATCAACCCCTTTTATTACCAAACTTAGTAAAAACAAATCTTAACAGTGACCAGAAACAGTCCATGATTTCTCTCTGATAGTCTCAGCTGATGCAAGGGCACAGTTTAGACGATCAACCTACTCTTCGTGCAATGATCCAAGGCCATTATTTCCCTTAACTGATAAGAACAGGGCAGCAAAGAGTTTGGAGTTACATTGTTTTGGTGAATGACTATTCTTTGTGCTACTGATCATGGACAGATCCACATGCCTGATACTCAGTTAATCAACTGAGCGGTGGGCAGGGTTGACATCTTATTAAAAGTAAGGAACCCATCCAGGACTAGTTACCTAGAGATAGACTCAGGGGGTCCTTGTGAACAGTGCTAAGATTTCTCTAGAGAACAGCTCTGGGCCCATTTCAACACAGGTGATTGAAGGTTAAAATTCATCATCATGAGGGGGTTGCAAACATTTAACCTAAAAATATTTCAAACCAAGAATTGAGAATTATCTACCCTAGATAAACAGGGGGACAATTATCCACAAACAAATTTTAATCACTGTAATTTCCTGGAGAATGTCTAACTTTATGACTATTTTTCCCCTATTTCTTTCATAGGCTCATATTGCTTCTGGATCTTCTTAAGTATTCATGTTTTCTAAGTAAATGTCCTGTCCTTTGGTCCCTTAACTCCACAGCTTGGAGAGATTGCACCCAGATTCCCTGCCCTACTATGCCATTTGTTTGATGAGGACACTCAATCTGTATCTCTAGACTGACCTTTCTTTGGGCCAGTGGACCTGTATTACCAGTATATTTCTGGATACCTTTTGTGACTGTCTCTCAGATGCCTCGATGTTATAGACAGAATTTATTATTTCTGTTGAACCTCCATTCCCCACCTTCCTGCAAACCTCTCCAGAAACCTGGGAGGTTAGTGTGGGCTCTCTGTATCTTGCTAATTTCATATCTAAATAGGTCTTGACTTTTTCCTTTACATACGTGGTGCCTGTGTCATCATTTCTTCACTAGATGATTGCAGGTCTCTTGTTTTAACACACTTCTGTCTCGCTCTTCTGCAATCTATCCTCCGTACTAATGTCAGAGTCAAAAACGTTTTTTTTTTNATTCTGCCTAAAAAATGGGAAAAGACACAAGTTGAATTGGTGTCATGCTTCTTATCTTTTCCATTTTTCATGTCCTGATCATTTTGCTTTACATTATGGGAATTGTGCTCAATTTTACCCACTGCATATTCAAATTCCAGCTGTCATTTTTTATTTCTTTCTTATTTTCTGAAGTCGTCTTTCTTTAGATAGCCTACTTTTTTGTTCCACAGAGATAATAAACATGTTTGAGGATGCCAGTTTCTTTAAAATTTTTTTGTTTTCTTTCCTTCATTGCTTCTGTATCTTCTGTGCGCCCTGCTTTTTTCTTTTCATTTTATTGGTCTTTGTCTTTTGTGCATGACCTTTGCTTAGATATCTGGTGATTGTGGGTTGTCCACAGAGTGAAGTTCTAAATGCCAAGGTCAGGAGGGTGGAATTTATTAACTGATGGACCTTCCCATCAGTTGAATGGGTAGAGACCTGTCTGTTTTACTAGGGAACACCAAATGTCAATAATAAACAATATTTTTTCCTTGCTGCGATAGTTGCTCCAGAAGAAACCTTCCAGTTTCCTTGAGGGTGTGGGCTTAGCTGCCAGTGCTCTGTGAGCTAAATGGGGAAAGGTCCAGAAGGCTCACTGATTACTATGCTGACTTTCATTTAAGCCCATGTTCTTTGTGTGGTGCCTCATTCCTCCTCTAGTGTCCTTGGGGAACAGGGCTGTGTTTAGCCTTCAGTTCAGTTCAGTTCAGTTCAGTCGCTCAGTTGTGTCCGACTCTTTGCGACCCCATGAACTGCATCACACCAGGCCTCCCTGTCCATCACCAACTCCTGAAGTTCACTCAAACTCATGACTATTGAGGCGGTGATGCCATCCAGCCATCTCATCCTCAGTCATCCCCTTCTCCTCCTGCCCCCAATCCCTCCGAGCATCAGAGTCTTTTCCAGTGAGTCAACTCTTCGCATGAGGTGGCCAAAGTATTGGAATTTCAGCTTCAGCATCATTCCTTCCAAAGAATATCCAGGACTGATCTCCTTTAGAATGGACTGGTTGGATCTCCTTGCAGTCCAAGGGACACTCAAGAGTCTTCTCCAACACCACAGTTCAAAAGCATCAATTCTTCAGCACTCAGCTTTCCTTACTAAAGAGTAAATCATGGCTCTTATTCCCCAGTAAGGGTGGTGAGCTTAAAACTTCTTTCTTCAATTAGCTGTCCTGTTTTCAGTCCATTTCTCACTTCTACCATCAGAAATTCCCAACACTTCCAGTATCTAAGCCCTTCAAGAAGTCTGTGTGAAGATGAGTGTATCATTGAGTTCTGCCCCTAAAGGCTTAGGTTTCAGCTTTCTGTGGCTAGCCAAGTCTTTATCACTGTTCATCTACCCTCTCGCCTACTGACTCCCCTCAGTTACTGCTGTCTCTTCTCTTGCTCTTTTGTCTTTATATGCTGTCATCTTAGTGGTGTTCCATCTTTCATGTTTAAATGGAAATATGCTTTGACTTTTCTAGTCTTTGTTTATAGGCTTCCCCTCCTTGATCCTTTGTATGATATTTATTATTAATATAGTATTGAATATAATTTTCATTTTTGTAGCCTAACTAGTTATTTTACCTCTTGTATTTTGTTTACTCAGTGAATTTTCTTCTCTTTCACATTTAGAACACATTGTTCTTTTCATTTAGTATCTTTATATATGAAATTGTATTACAAAATGAACCTGTATTTCTTTTAGAAGTAAATTAGATTGCTAATCATTATTACTTGCTTTTGAGCAAGGGTATCTCTTATCTCTTTGATAGTTTTGGTTTTGCTTTGTAAAGAATTTACTGGTTCATCTTCCAGATTATCTATTACCATTTAAGGTGTAGGAACCTGGTTTTAGAATGCTTATTTGTGACCTGTGTTAAAGAATTGCATGTTAGCATCCTTTGCCTAGAATATTAATAGCTTATTTATTAAATATGACTTCTTGGGAGCAGGCATATCCAAGTAATGGTTTTCACTTATGGAAAAAAATCATAAAATAAGAAAATGCGGATAAATGCAAAGAGAAGTTTTTAAAAAAATATTTTTAAAAATGTAGTATAGCATAAGATATAATTTTTTCAGTAAGCGGAGTAAAGATAAATGCTGTTTTATTTTATAAAGGCTTCCCTGGTGGTTCAGCTGGTAAAGAATCTGCCTGCGATGCAGGAGACCTGGGTTTGATCCCTAGGTTGGGAGGATGTCCTAGACAGGGAACAGCTACCTGCTCCACTATTCTGGCCGGGAGAATTCCAGGGACTGTATATAGTCCATGGGGTTGCAAAGAGTCAGACACTGAGCAACCTTCACTTTCACTCTATTTTATAAAACAAATGAATTAGGTTTTTCTTTTTTTTTTTTAATTAAAACACCTTTTAGAAGCTAGCATAACATGGTTGCTTGCTTTATTAACGATGCTTAAATGTTGCTTTCTCATATGGTTCAAACCAGTACTCCCCATCCCAGCATAATTCTCTGTGCCCTTGTCTTGCTTTGTTTTTCTTCAGAACACTCTTACTCTTTTTATTTATGTGTCTATTGTCTTTAACTAGATTAAGGCCTCTTTTTATCATTGCTATATCATGAGTGTCTAAAACAGTGCATGGCCCCTTTAAGGTAGTCAATAAATATTTGTTAAAGGAATCAAAGAGTAAGTATTTGTAATTTATAGGAGAAAACACACCTAGTTTCAAGTAAAAATTGAAATTATTTGAAGCAGCACATGATATTTAGATGAGAACAGCTATTAGAGTATAGTCATGAGAGTGATAATATGAGAAAACTGAGTTACTGATTTGAGTTCTAAGATCCTCCTAGCATTTCTGTTTTGTGCGGCCTATACCATCTCACCATTTGAAAAGCATCTCATAAGTGAGGTTCATTTGGAAGGTTATTGCATTTTCACAGTTTTATAGGCTAGAGAATTACAGATAGACTACTTTCTTTTGAAAGATACACCTTTAAGTTGCCTCTCTGCTTTTTTTTAGCTGGATGAAAAAGAAAGTCGACGACTGTTCCAACAAATCCTTTCTGGTGTGGATTACTGTCACAGGCATATGGTGGTCCACAGAGATTTGAAACCTGAAAATGTCCTGCTTGATGCACACATGAATGCAAAGATAGCTGATTTTGGTAAGGAGATTTTTATAGTTTCATATATTCATTATGTTTAACAAACATCAGTAGGTTTCTTCAGGTAACTTGCATATAATCAACTGAATATCCCAAAGTATATCGTCACTACTAGTCTAAGAGCATATGAAAAGGAGTAAAAATAAGGAATTCTCTTTTCATAGCTTTGTCTTTAAAATTGACTTTTATTACATTAGGCAGACAATTTAAATTGGCAGCATTAGTGACATCATCTGAAAAGAGACCATTATTGTGATGCAGAAGTTAGCAACCTATTTCCATGTGTTCTTTTGATTAACTATGGAACAAGAGGAAAGAGACTGGGATGAAGTTACTCAGACTTTGAAAGTCAGAAGGCAAACCGTGTGAACAAAATTATTTTTAAAAAATGAAAGTAAAGTATTTAAATGATAGAAAAGTGTAATTTCAGCTTGAGGAAACTGTAATGAACTTGTTTTCCTATATAAATTGCCATTGACATTATTAAACCTAAAGATAAAAATGAATCTTTGCAACTTTCTCTTGCTTCGTTTCAGTTCAGATCAGAGGAGATGCTTATAAATTTTATTTTCTTCAGTTTTGTATATATGATCTATTTTAGAGATTCACTAAATAGTTCCTAACAGCTCTGAGCTACTGAGATTTTTTTAAATAACTGACTAAATGATTTGACTTCCTTATTCTTTAGTTGTCATTATTTTTATTCATTGTATTTTTGAGGAAGCAGAGTTTTCTTTTTTTTGGCTGCACCTGTGATTTCCAAAATCATTGCAGATGGTGATTGCAGCCATGAAATTAAAAGACATTTACTCCTTGGAAGGAAAGTTATGACCAACCTAGATAGCATATTAAAAAGCAGAGACATTACTTTGTCAATAAAGGTCCATCTAGTCAAGGCTACCAGTGGTCATGTATGGATCTGAGAATTGGCCAATAGAGAAAGCTGAGGGCTGAAGAGTTGATGCTTTTGAACTGTGGCGTTGGAGAAGACTCTTGAGAGTCCCTTGGACTGCAAGGAGATCCAACCAGTCCATCCTAAAGGAAATGAGTCTTGGGTATTCATTGGAAGGACTGATTTTGAAGCTGAAACTCCAATATTTTGGCTCCCTGATGTGAAGAGTTGACTCATTTCAAAAGACCCTGATGTTGGGAAAGATTGAAGGCAGGAGGAAAAGGGGATGATAGAGGATGAGATGTTTAGATGGCATCACCGACTCAATGGACATGAGTTTGGGTAAACTCTGGGAGTTGGTGATGGACAGAGAGGCTTGGTGTGTTGCGGTTCATGGGATCGCAAATAGTCAGACACAACTGAGCGACTGAACTGAACTGAACTGAGCTGAACTGTGATTTGTGGGATCTTAGTTCCCTGACCAGGAATTGAACCTGAGCCATAGCAGTGAAAGTGCTGAGTCCTAACCACTGGACTGCTAGGGAATTCCTGAGTTTTTTATTTTTGTAGTAGAACTATGAAGGAACTTGGATATTAAAAATTACTATATATATATATTTTTTGAAGAATCAGACCAGGGGTTAATAGAAACTTTGAATTTTAATTCCAGTCTACATTTTTTCCCTAGTAATTTCTTTATTAATAAAACATACCCATTTTTAAAAGTTTTTTATTTTATATTAGAGTATAGCCAATTAACAATGTTGTGATAGTTTCAAGTGGACAGCAAAGGGACTCAGCCATACATATACACGTATCCATTCTGCCCAAACTCCCTTCTCATCCAGCTACCACATGACACTGAGCAGAGTTCCCTGTGCTACAGAAGGATCTGTTGGTTATCCATTATAAATATACCAACAGCATGCATGTCGATATCAAACTCCCTACCTCTACCCCCTGTTCTTCCCCACCTGGCAGCCATAAGTTTGTTCTCTAAGTCTGTGAATCTTAAACTTGCCCAGTTTATTCTAATAAGAAAAATAACTAATAGCTTAATATGTACTCACTGAACTCCTGACCTTGCACTAACTTTAACTGTTGAAACGGATGACAAGTTTTATGGCATAAAGGCAAAATATTTGGAAACAATAAAGGACGTAGGGTTCTGTTGAAAATGATGATTTATCACTTTAATGCAAATTCAGTTTTATTGTTTAATGGAATTGTTTTTATTTTTGTCCTTGGGAAATCTTGAGCAGTGAATTTTGTGCATTTTCAGGTCTTTCAAACATGATGTCAGATGGTGAATTTTTAAGAACAAGTTGTGGCTCACCCAACTATGCTGCACCAGAAGTAATTTCAGGAAGGTAGTGTTTGACACCTCCTCCCGGCCCAGTATATTTGTAATCATATTTTTCTCCCAGACTTCGTTAGTCTATAGTATAGTACTCAATTCTAGTGAAATAAATTTAAAGCTTATTCTTTTCTCATCCAAAAAGTGTTCTGTTATAAGAATAAAATATTATAAGTGAATCAGGATTAAGAACTCCATTTATAGAGGAGGATAATGGTTTGATAATATTTCATTTTTTTCCCCTGGTGGAAGAAATTGAAGGCTTAAAAACTAGCAAGTTTAAAAGTGAGACATTAAAAACTTGACTATTGCAGAAATATCTAGTAGTAAGAAATGGTTTACTATTTACTTAGATGAAGAATTAAAAGTGTAATGTGTAGCTTTAATTTTTCAAATTAGCTTTAGCTTTTATGATAAGGTACTTTGGGGAATTAGACTGAAGTATTGATAAAATCTTCAGATTTCATTTATTTTTAATTTTCATTCTTTAAATCTTCTAGAGACCGAAATAAGAATTCTAGTCTCTCAGTTTATTTATACTAACTACCAGCATTGAGAACATGAAGATCTTAGTATAAGGCAGCTTTTTGAATAGATGACAGTAAAATTTACTTTTTTGAAGAGGAATTGTTCTTCGTTATACTACTGAAATAGAAAACAGAGAAGCTAAAGTTTGTTTACTAGTTTTTATAATTAACTTTTAATAACTTTTCATTCAAACCTTATTTGTTTGTTTGAATGACTTACATCCTGATTTAGAATGCAGAAATGTTGTAGTATTTTCTTTCTATTTTCATAAGCTAGCTAGCCTAGCCTACTTACTCAGAGAAATTATGTTTGTGTTAAGGCATGGATATGAGTAAGGCAAAAATATGTAATTTTAGATTTATCAAGGTTCATCATTATCTTTTTATATCAGCAGGTAAATGTTAAAATTATTTCACGTGGGCTGTGTAGATTATTTGGGGAAGAAGACAATTCAGGACCTGGATACTGGGATTGTTGTTAATTAACTAAAACAAAAAGATATGTAATTGTGGATATATATAATGGGCCGTTACTGAAGTCTGTTTTCGCAGCTTGGATAAGGTCTTTCTGTGTGGTCTAGATGTATGGAAACCTTTACTTTCAAAACAGTATTTATTAGTCAGTTCAGTAATTTATTTGACCAATTTAAAGAAACCCTTTCCCTGAAGCCAGACTTTGAATGGGTTATCTAATTAGTCTAGTCTGCAGCTAGTTACGTCAGGAGGGCTTCCTCTAGTGGCTCAGCGGTTAAGAATCCACATGCTCTGCAGGAGACCTGAGTTCGATCTTTGGGTCAGGAAGATCCCTTGGAGTAGGAAATGGTAACCCACTCCAGTATTCTTGCCTGGGGAATTGCATGGACAGAGGAGCCTGATGGGCTACAGTCCATTGGGTCGCAAAAGAGTTGGACACGACTTAGCGACTAAATGACAACAACAGTTAAGTCAGCAGGCTACAGTACAATGCAAATAAGAGTTTCAAGTCCTCTGCAGATCAGGTAGCTGGGCTTCATTCCACAGCTTCAGGCCCCTTTTACCTTGGTATAAGGTCTTGGGTAATTGGGGAGAGTGGGTTTATAGTCCATCACTACAGAACATTCCCAGTTGAGGAAAGATTGCTTAATCTGTAACCAAAAAACAGTGTTTTTAAATACAGTAATGATATGTTTGTTCAAAGTTTGGCCCTATTAGTTGGATATCATGAGGACAATTGTGAGGTACTAAGGAGAGAATTTTAGCTATAGTCTGTAACTTTAAAAAAATTCTTAATTTTTGTTTCCCAAGATAATACTGATAGAATTAGTGTAGAATCTCTTTGTGTAGTACATAGCAGTGACTTATAGAAACCATATTCTGACTAATAATTCTTTATAAAATATCTGTATTTAAAATGTATCATTAATTAATTGACTCTTAAGTTACTAATGATTGTTTAACCCAGTTGGTATTTCCTGTTGCAGATTGTATGCTGGCCCAGAGGTAGATATATGGAGCAGTGGGGTTATTCTCTACGCTTTATTATGTGGAACCCTTCCGTTTGATGATGATCACGTGCCAACTCTTTTTAAGAAGATATGTGATGGGATCTTTTATACCCCTCAATATTTAAATCCTTCTGTGATTAGCCTTTTGAAACATATGCTGCAGGTGGATCCCATGAAGAGAGCCACAATCAAAGATATCAGGTGATAAAGCAATCTGATTGTCAGATCTAACAGTATCAGTGATATAAGTCAAGTGAAAGAGAAGTTTGCAGAACAGTTTGTACAATGTAATCCCATTTTTATATTAAAAATAGTGTATAGACTCAAACTTATTTTATCTTGATATTTAAAAATACTAAACTGGCTACCTTAGGAAGTAAGATTAGGAGGAGGAAAGGCTTTCACTTTTTGCTTATGTTTCTTTATTTGTTTTGAAATTGTAACTGTGAACATTATATTACTTTTTAAATAAAAAAAAAAAGATGTAATGAAAAATAAAAAAGACCCTAGTCAGGTATTAGATTTGGTAGTGATTCTTTAAGATTTTCTGTAATATGCTTCATGTTTGACTTTTACACATTCTCATACTTTTTCATAGTAAATTTGTATATTGCTTTTTGAGTTCTCATATTATAAGTTACTGTATTTTTTCCTTTTGTTCATCTCAAGGAATGAGAACATTTTAATTCAGTCAATGATGTTTGTTTTTGTAGTAGTATACATTGAATTACATATGAAATTACTGTTTTGTAAGTAAAAAAGTCCACCAATATTGCCAGTTTCATGTGGTTCAACCTAATAGTTTAAATAAGGCAAAAGTAATGATGACAAATCTCAAATTTGAGCAGGTCATTTCTGATGAAGATAATACTGCAAACTTTGTTTCTTCTACCATTGTTTTTCTTTCCTTTAATGGAAATTTAATGGAAATTTCTCTTTTGGTCTTCTAATGGCTATATAGAACATTTCTCTGAGATGGAAGGAGAAGGATGAAAGAAATCAGATGTGTATCTGGGACCAGTAAAGAAGAAAGTATTAGGGCAATGAAGAAGAAAGAGCATATGTAGAACTTAAAGTTTGATTCCTAAAATAGATAAATAATATGGACCTACTTTGTAAGCACAGGGGACCCTATTCAATACTATGTAATGACTTGTATGGGGAAAGAGTCTAAGAGTGGATATATGTGTAACTGATTCACTGTGTTGTACAGCAGAAAGTAATACAACATTGTAAACCAACTATACTCCAGTAAAAAAAAAAAAAAAAAACCTTAATTCCTTTCCATTTACTCCATATTCTGCAGACTAAAAAAGAGAAGGAATGGTAGGTCATGACTTGACTACTAGAAGAGAAGGACTGATCCATCTCTAAAATTTATATTTCAGAATATCTTAGTTAGAGGTGGTTTTTCTTGTGTTTTACATATTTTTTTTCCAATTTAAATGAAATATGTTACAATTGGAAAGACTTAGAAAACACCAAAAACATTAGAGAATTTAAATGATCTTTAATTCCATTATCCAGAAGATAATCTTTGTTCTTTGGGGTGTTTCCTCTCAGTATTTTTAGTTTTAGCATATTTTTATATAATTCAAGTCCAAAAATATCCCTTTACATATAAAATTAGGAAATCCTCAGTTCCTTCATTAAAATAAGGGGATATTATTATTACCTTATTGGAGTTGTTTGAAAATGAGGTGAGATAACAGAAATGAAGTGTTCAGCCTAAAATCTACCACATAGTAAGCACTTGATGAGTGAAAGCTGTCGATTTTTGTTTATATATATTTTTCATGTAACATTATATCCCAAGAGGAAGCCACAGACTAATTTGTTCTTTTCTGAGCTGGACATAAGATGGTCTTTACCATTAGCATGCCATTGCCATTTGCTCCAAAAATTTTAAGTGTAGACACTTCTTCCTGGTTGCTCCAGCAGTGTTGTCTCCCTCTTACTATCAGAGGAAGGCTGGAGCATTTCTATTAAACAATGAAATGTGAGCCAAGAGAGAAAAATCTGTTTTAAAAAAGTGATAACACAGTATGAATATAAACATAAATGGTAATACTGTTTGAGTATAAATTCCCCCAAACAGTTACTTTCAGTCTCTTCTCTCCTCCAAACCCTTCTGACACCTACCATTTTCTCTCAGGGAACATGAATGGTTTAAACAGGACCTTCCAAAATATCTCTTTCCTGAAGATCCGTCATACAGCTCAACCATGATTGATGATGAAGCTTTAAAAGAAGTATGTGAAAAATTTGAATGTTCAGAGGAGGAGGTTCTCAGCTGCCTTTATAACAGAAATCACCAGGACCCTTTGGCAGTTGCCTACCACCTCATAATAGATAACAGGAGGATAATGAATGAGGCCAAAGATTTTTACTTGGCAACAAGCCCACCAGATTCGTTTCTTGACGATCACCACTTGACCCGGCCCCATCCTGAAAGAGTACCATTCTTGGTTGCTGAAACTCCCAGGGCGCGCCATACCCTCGATGAATTAAATCCACAGAAATCCAAACACCAAGGCGTAAGGAAAGCAAAATGGCATTTGGGAATTAGAAGTCAAAGTCGGCCAAATGATATCATGGCAGAAGTTTGTAGAGCAATTAAACAACTGGATTATGAATGGAAGGTAGGAAAGAAAGAGCATTCTGAATATTAGCACATTTGACAAACCTGTAGTCTATCATGTTTTATAGAAGAATTCCTTTTCACTTTGTTTTTGTCCATACCATGCGCTAGGTTGTAAACCCATATTATTTGCGTGTTCGGAGGAAGAATCCTGTGACAAGTACATACTCCAAAATGAGTCTGCAGTTATACCAAGTGGATAGTAGAACATATTTATTGGATTTCCGAAGTATTGATGGTATGTACATCACACAGAACAACGTAGACAACATATTAGGCCTTGTTACTTAGTTTGGCATTTTAGAAAATCTTTTGAGTCTTTTGAAGCTTCTTGAATTGTACCTTGTTATTCAATAGCAAAAGAACATAAAAGCACCTTTTAGATTTGAATATTTGAGAATCTAGGAAATAGTTTGTTGTCCTTTTAAGACTATCTTCTAAAATCCTTAAAGCCTTATACAGCTTTATCCTAAACTGATAGTTTGTTACATTTTTGTTTCTTATAGTTCATTTTGGTAAGATGAAATGCTTTAATTAGAATAAATGTTGACTTTGCTGTTAAAGTCAATAGCATTGAACTTTAAAAATATCTGATATTTAATAAAGTTAAGTAAAGTACAGCACTTCCCTGGTGGCTGGTAAAGAACCTACCTGCCAATGCAGTGTTATTTNTTTGGTAAGATGAAATGCTTTAATTAGAATAAATGTTGACTTTGCTGTTAAAGTCAATAGCATTAAACTTTAAAAATATCTGATATTTAATAAAGTTAAGTAAAGTATAGCACTTCCCTGGTGGCTGGTAAAGAATCTACCTGCCAATGCAGTGTTATTTCCCTGGGTCAGGAAGATCCCCTGGAGAAGGAAATGGCAACCCACTCCAGCATTCTTGCCTGGGAAATCCCATGGACAGAGAAACCTGTCGGGCTACAGTGCATGGGGTCGCAAAGAGTTGGATGTGACTAAGCATGCATGCACACAGCTGTGTATATATAAATGTTCTCTCACAAACAGAATCTTTAACTAAGTAGATGTGTTTATGGCTATTCTTCATTGGCCAAGTCAATTAAGATATGTTGCCACCTTTGTTCACTTATGAGATTTACCCATGGCTTTGTCTTCTTTATAAACTCAAAGATAGTACCTACACAGTATCAAAAGACACAGCTTGAAGCTATGATATGTGGGCCAAACCTGTTTGTCTGTTTATGTCCAGATGGTATTAACAATGCAGTTTGAGATACAGAATGGGTTTAACTTTTTTCCATTGTATTTGGATTAAATTTGTAACCTTAGGTTTATTAGTACCTGGGTTTACCAACTGAATGACCATTTACTGTTTTTATGTTGTGTTCCTAATTTTAGTTTTTCCTTGATTTTGTTGATTGGAATTGTTGCTCTTTTATAAGATCTTAAATATGAAGACAAAGTAAGAGCACTGAGATGAGCGTTAGTAGACTTAGTTTCAAGATTTACCTCTCTGTTCACTTGTTACCTTAAGTCACTTGTTAAGCGAGTCACTTAGTTGTTAGGGGTTTATGTTTTCTTATCAATAAAGCAAGGAGTTAGATCAGATGATTTCCAAGATTCAAATTTTCAGAGCATTTATTATTGTAATATAGAAAGGTTGACTTTTGTTGCTAGTGAATGATGTTTATTAAGCCTCACTATTAGTTCTTTGAGCTCTAAATCCTGGATTGCAAGACTGATGAGTAGCCAAATACATATGCAGTCTTAATAATAAGTCATCAGGGGACTACATTACTGTGTATAGAAGCAGCAAGTGGCATAATTCATTGCCTCTGTTATAGGAAGTATTCAAAACAAACATGCTCTTGATAGCTGGTCTCACTTAAAGAAGCAAATTAAATACTGTTAAAATTTTGGGAAGGGTATCATGGATTAGAATAAATTGATTTTTTTTTTTTAATCCAGATGAAATTACTGAAGCCAAATCAGGGACTGCTACGCCACAGAGATCAGGCTCAGTTAGCAACTATCGAGCTTGCCAAAGGAATGATTCAGATGCTGAGGCTCAAGGAAAATCCTCAGAAGCTTCTCTTACCTCATCTGTAACCTCACTTGACTCTTCTCCTGTTGAATTAACTCCAAGACCTGGAAGTCACACAATAGAATTTTTTGAGATGTGCGCGAATCTAATTAAAATTCTTGCACAGTAAACCTAAAACTTTGCTTATTTCTTTGATAGCAATAAGCATGCATAATAAATCATAGCCAAATGCTTCCATGTATAATCAAGTTATATGTAATTATAACTGAGGGTTGGCCTTTTGGAATGCAGTTTGCACAGAGGTTGAAACATGATTAATAGTTAAAAGCATAATGTGCAAAAATGAATTAAGACAATTTTGTTCATTGTTTGGTAGGCATATAGAATAATACACTATGCGCAATGAATTATAGGTCTCTCAGGCTCACTTGATTTTTTGGCTATTTTATATTTAGTGTATACAGGGCTTTGTAGAATATTAATTTACCATAAAGGCCTTCATATGTTAATTACATGTTGATGTGTTATATATTTGCTTCAAAGATTTATTCAATAAATATTTGCCTAGAGACTTCCCTGGCAGTCCAGTGGTTAAGACTCTGCTTCCAATGTAGCCGGGTGCAGGTTCGATCCCTGGTGGGGGAACTCAGATCCCTCATGCTGTGTGGTGTGGCCAAAAAAGGAATAAAGAAATAAATATTTGACTAGAATCCCCAGAGACTTTTAGAGGTGATTTTGTTTTCTGGGCTCCTTAATTTGGCAAGTATTTTCAACATTAGGGATAGCCTGGATAATTCTTCCGTACCCTCTCCTTAATATTCTATAGTATACGGTAAGTCACATTAAAGATACCTGACACGAGCTGAATTTTTTTCTTTTAGTTTCATAAGTGCAAAAACATACAGAACTTATATATTCAGATACTCCAGGCACTAATTTTAGTTCTACAATTTGCCCCACTATATTCTGTATATAAATTGCTCTTTTTGTCACAAGAGCTGCGTTGCATATACTGTAAATCATTGGTTGGTTTGACATTTGCCAATATCACAGAGTCCTCTCTCCTAATCATGTCAGTCAGTATTAACTGTATGCAGGAATGTCTGGTCCTTCAATCACGTACCTTTTAAATTGATTCGGTGCATAGGACATGTCTTAATTTCATTATGGCCATGTTTTAGAAGAAAAACCGAAAGGCTGTAAGGTGATCACATGTGTTATCTACCACTTAGATTCAATACTTGTTAACATTTTGCCATATTTATCTATATAGCTGTATGTAGATACAGTTATATATATATATGTGTATATGTTTGTGTATATATATGCTTTTTTCCCCTTAGCAATTTGGACATTGCAGACAGACTCATCACTCTTCAAAACTTAAAGCATCTCCTAAAAAATAATGACATTCTCCTAAAAAACATTCTCTAATGCCATCTAATCATGCATATTTAGATTTCCCTCATTGTCATACAAATTTATTTCAAACAAGGCTCCAACTAAAGTTTACCCATTATCTCTTAGCTATTACCTTATTGTTTTGATAAAATATGGAACAAATCAGTTCTTCTAACTAGTCACATTTGCTTTGGATTTGCATTACTTAAAGTAGCATTATGGGAATGGCCCAAAGTTGCTTAATCCTCCTAAGAACTCAGACTTATAATTTCTTTTTCTTGCTCTTAGTGTAATGCATTACATGCTAGGTGTAAGAAAAAATTTAGCCACCTCAAATAAAATTTGTGTCATGCGTATGCTAATTAAAAAATACTGTCATTCATTATTGCCTTATATTTTAACTTCAAGAAAGTTTTTTTGGTATTCTCTTTCCATTGCAACAGAACNTACCCTCTCCTTAATATTCTATAGTATACGGTAAGTCACATTAAAGATACCTGACACGAGCTGAATTTTTTTCTTTTAGTTTCATAAGTGCAAAAACATACAGAACTTATATATTCAGATACTCCAGGCACTAATTTTAGTTCTACAATTTGCCCCACTATATTCTGTATATAAATTGCTCTTTTTGTCACAAGAGCTGCGTTGCATATACTGTAAATCATTGGTTGGTTTGACATTTGCCAATATCACAGAGTCCTCTCTCCTAATCATGTCAGTCAGTATTAACTGTATGCAGGAATGTCTGGTCCTTCAATCACGTACCTTTTAAATTGATTCGGTGCATAGGACATGTCTTAATTTCATTATGGCCATGTTTTAGAAGAAAAACCGAAAGGCTGTAAGGTGATCACATGTGTTATCTACCACTTAGATTCAATACTTGTTAACATTTTGCCATATTTATCTATATAGCTGTATGTAGATACAGTTATATATATATATGTGTATATGTTTGTGTATATATATGCTTTTTTCCCCTTAGCAATTTGGACATTGCAGACAGACTCATCACTCTTCAAAACTTAAAGCATCTCCTAAAAAATAATGACATTCTCCTAAAAAACATTCTCTAATGCCATCTAATCATGCATATTTAGATTTCCCTCATTGTCATACAAATTTATTTCAAACAAGGCTCCAACTAAAGTTTACCCATTATCTCTTAGCTATTACCTTATTGTTTTGATAAAATATGGAACAAATCAGTTCTTCTAACTAGTCACATTTGCTTTGGATTTGCATTACTTAAAGTAGCATTATGGGAATGGCCCAAAGTTGCTTAATCCTCCTAAGAACTCAGACTTATAATTTCTTTTTCTTGCTCTTAGTGTAATGCATTACATGCTAGGTGTAAGAAAAAATTTAGCCACCTCAAATAAAATTTGTGTCATGCGTATGCTAATTAAAAAATACTGT
>SJYV01034183.1:1122068-1134241 GCA_006410875.1 Neotragus pygmaeus
TCTAGATGTTTACCCTGACTGAACAAAATTGTACAAGAAATTCTCTTGCCTGAAAAATCAATATTTATTGAACTGTTCTATTGTAAAAAGATTGTTATATTTATTGTGAATGACAATAAATGTTAACTTTGACAAATTTAGAGGATTTCTAACAACTTGGAAGATGATCATGTTGTCTATATAGGCAGCATGGGAAATTATTAAATTTATCAATAGGTGCATTATCATAAAGCAAAGTAAGTAGGGAAGTGGTTGGGGTAGACTTTACCAGGTTAGAGTGGATCAAGATAGTTATTTGAGAGGTTTGGTACAGACTCCTAGAAAGGTGTACCGCTTCAAGCACCACTGACTTATTCACTCTGCAAACTATATCTTCTTGTATAGCTACTATGAACCAAGCACTATGAATGTGACCATAAGGCATAAATCCTGCTCTGAGTCCCTAGATACATTTTAAAGATTTTAATAGAGGTCTAACATATGCAGAAAAGTGCTCAAATCAAATATTTCCCTTGATGAATTTTCAGTGTTTTAGGTTTGCAATGAACACGGCCATGTAAATCTCTACCCAGATGAAGAAACACTGCCACCACCATAGTAGGATCTTTTTATTAATACCAGAAGTGATACAATAACTGATATACTATCACTTCTGCTATATCCTTGAGGCAACAGAGAACAATCCTGGTATGATGTGGGAAGTAACTACACAAGAGTGTGAGTGCAAGGAGAGGGAATCAGGTGGCTATCTTGGAGGTNTCTTTTTATTAATACCAGAAGTGATACAATAACTGATATACTATCACTTCTGCTATATCCTTGAGGCAACAGAGAACAATCCTGGTATGATGTGGGAAGTAACTACACAAGAGTGTGAGTGCAAGGAGAGGGAATCAGGTGGCTATCTTGGAGGTTGGCTACCACAACTGCGTACTGATTACTTTGAAAAACTGGTTCACTTCCACAGTTGTTATAAATGTTGGAAACATCTAACCCAACAGTAAAAAAGAAAATCACACTTGATACCACCACTGATCTCATCCGAAAAGTCTGGGGACTTCCCTGACAGTCTAGTGGGAAAGACTGTGCTTCCACTGCAGGGATTGTGGGTGCATCCCTTGGTTGGGAACTAAGATCCCACATGCCCTGCAGTGTGGCCAAAAAGTCTGGAAGTACCAGGAAGCTGGCAAGATAATTATGGCAAGTAGAAGTGTTCCAAAATGGTTTGTTGTTGTTTAGTCGCTAAGTTGTGTCCGACTCTGTGATTCCATGGATATGATAAAATTTTGCAGTAACGAGCTCATGGTCTGAGCCACAGTCCGCTCCAGGTCTTTTTGCCGACTGTATAGAGCTTCTCCATCGTCCACTGCAAAGAATATAATCAATCTGATATCGGTATTGACCATTTGGTGTTGTCCACACATAGAGTCATCTCTTGTGCTGTTGGAGAAAGGTGTGTGCTATGACCAGTATGCTCTCTCCAAAAAACGGTTAGCCTTTGCCCTGCTTCATTTTGTACTCCGAGGCCAAACTCGGCTGTTACTCCAGCTATCTCTTGCTTAAATTCTTGAATTTTATTTTTGGCAACGCTGTCAATTGTTTTCCTTGATGTGGCAGGTGCCTTTCCTTCATTTTCAAAATGTTTGTCAGACCCAAGCCTGAATAATCAGCAGGTGTGTCAGTTCTTCTAAGTAAAAGTTTTATTCCACAAAAAAAGTATTTGTTTATAATGTAATCTCACAAGTGTTTTTATAATCTCACAAGTGCTTTTATCTTGAGACATCATACTTCAATATAGAGTAGAAGCACTTTGTACCTTCCATTTTTGTCACACAGCATATTAAAAAGAAATGTATATACTCAGGGTTAATAAATTGATTTTTACTGCTTCTTTAAGGACATTCAGTGACTGAATCTTCTTTTTGTTACAATGAATGTGTACTAAGGAGAGAATGACTACTAGTACAGCTTGGTATCACCACCTTGATGTTCCTGAGGTCCCAGTGATTTTAGCCACCATTGCTTTTCCATTCTTACTGCAAATGTCAACATTATGAAAAAGGTAAATGATGTCATGATAGGATGAAAATATAGTTTTGTTTTTAATTTTACTTATTTGGCTGCATTGGGTCTCTGTTGCAGCAGGGAAGATCTTCACTTCCTCATGCGGTATCTGTCATTGTCACACTCGCACTCCAGAGCAGGCAGCCTTCAGTGGTTGCAGTGCACAGACTCTGTAGTGTACAGGTGTAGTTGCTCTGTGGCATGACGGATTTTTAGTTTTCCAATCAGGTATGAAAACTGTGTCCCCTGCATTTCAAGGCGCATTCTAACCCATAGAGAAGTCCCCCAAATACTTCTGACTCTGAAAGGATCTTGAGGACCCTCAGGGGTCTGAGGCTCATCTTTGGAGAATCATTGTTTCCCATCAGTGGTTCTCAATGAGGCAGCGGAGGGGGGAGGGGGACCCATTTTTCTTCCAGGGACTTTGGGCAACTTCTGGAGACATTTTTGGTTGTCACCACTGGTGGGGTGGTAGTGGACGCTAATGGCATCTGCTGCTACTGCTACTAAGTCGCTTCAGTCGTGTCCGACTCTGTGCGACCCCATAGGCGGCAGCTCACCAGGCTCCTCCGTCCCTGGGATCCTCCAGGCAAGAACACTGGAGTGGGTTGCCATTTCCTTCTCCAGTGCATGAAAGTGAAAAGTGAAAGGGAAGTCGCTCAGTCGTGTCCGATTCTTAGCGACCCCATGGACTGCAGCCCACCAGGATCCTCCACCCATGGGATTTTCCAGGCAAGAGTCCTGGAGTGGGGTGCCATTGCCTTCTCCGAATGGCATCTAGTGCCCAGAGATACTGCTGAACACCCTGCTGCGCACGGGAGAGTCACCCCCCACCCCCACGCTCCCGCCACCTCAAATGATCCAGTTGGAAATGTTACTACAAAAATGAAACCACACAACACTGAGAACAATCTCAAATTTTTCCAACTTCCTACACACTTCCCTGTGTTACACGTTTCCACTTTATTTTTCAAAACAGCTACTTTCGGGTCATAGTTCTTTCTTCTTTAGAGACGCTGCATCCAACTTTTTGGCCCCCTCGGCAGCCCTCCCNAGGATGAAAGGCACTGAGTCGCCTCTTCCCAGTTCGCTGCTCCGGAAGGTTCGGACGCTCTAGGTCGACCAACCCCCTATCTTGGAAGACCCGGCACCTACGGCAAGCGGGAAGGAGGTGGGGCACGATAGTTTCTGTTTCCGGTGGGTAAAGGGCAAGCGGAATGTAAACAGGGGACTCGGGGAGTGGTCTTCGGGTAACACAGGCTACGGGTCAGTGGTGGAAGTCGGCGGAAGTTGGGGGGAAACGAGGCTGGTGGGTCTTGGGGTGACGGGAGTAAGGAGCTTCAGAAGTCGGGGTTGAGGCCCACCGCGGGTGTGGCAGAGCCGGGACGCTAAGGTTGGTCTCTAGGGACCAGCAGTTTTGGGGTTCAGGCCCTCCCTGGTGCTCGCGCCCCGGGCGGGAGGAGCGGAAGGTAGCTGACTTTGCACCCCGGGGATGGGGCCCGTGTCTGGGGCGGGACTGTGAACTCGCGGGTGACGTCTTGGGCAGCCCTTGTGAACTTGGCAGTTTTGTGTGTGTGTGTGTGTGTGTGTGTCAAAATGAGGGGAAGTCGCTAGTACCGGTTTCTCTCTTGCGGTAACGTATTTCGGGTAAATCGTTTCTTGCGGAATCCCTCACCTCCGAATACATCCATGTACGCAGAAGGATGCTGTTTTGCTTCCTTGTTTGTGTTCTTCAGTGTCCTCGCCTTCGTTGCTTCACTTTCCGACTCAGGGAAGAGAAGCATTCTCTAGCTTGTGGCAGGGTAAAATGTCTGTTATTCTGGTTCCCACACTATGTTGGCTTCCCTGGTGGCTCAGTGGTAAAGAATCCGCCTGCAATGCAGGAGACCGGGGTTCGATCCCAGGGTCGGGAAGATCCCCTGAAGAAGGGAATGGCAAACCACTCCAGTATTTTGCCTGGAGAATCCCCATGGACAGAGGAGCCTGGCGGGCTGCAGTCTGTGGGGTCGCAAAGAGTCGGACACGACTGAATGGCTAACGCACACTGTTTCCTCTCTCACATTGCCGATTTGGAAACTTGAAGCCGGAAAACTTAAGCATCCTCATTCTTGTCACCTTTAGGGACAGTGGTAAATGCATGACTTCTTAACATGACTTATTCTGATATCTTGTGAGAGCTTTCCAACGATCCATTCTTATGTTCTCTTTCTGTACTTCTGGACTTACGTTCCATAGTAAACACACTTATATTTCCAGCCTTCTTGTTGTTGTTGTTCTTTCCCTGTGTTACTTGCAGTAACCTTCAAACATAGGAAACTCATTCTCCCCTGTTATCATGGGACTGGGAAGAGGATTTGGCTTTGTCCTCATTCCCTACTATAGTTTATAATCCATTACTCCTGCAGGCTTTTCTAAAAATCTCTGCTCCTGTGGAAAGCGTGGGATTTACCCCTATCAGCCTGTCCATTCTTCTTTGGTTTGCTTTGGGATGTTTGTGTTTTTTTTGGCCTCCTTTCTCAGCAGGTGAGATCCTAGTTCCCCAACTAGGGATGGATCCCATGCCCCCTGCAGTGGAAGCATGCAGTCCCAACCACTGGACCCCCAGGGAAGTCCCACCCAGTACATTTCTTGATTGCTGTAGTTTATTGACCCTTCATTAAGAACTTAAGCACATGACCCACAATTTTCTTACCTCTCCAAAATCTGCCATTGCCTTGGGTCTTTCCATGTTAGTGACCTCATAGCCACCCACACTTTCTTTTGGTCTCTTTCATCCTAGTGGTTACTTTTATTTTATTTCAGTGTGCATTGGTGATGAAGAGCTTGGTATCTGCTGGAACTTACTATTTCATTTTTTTCCCTCGGACTCCCGCAATGCCCATTCTTTGATAGTTGTGTGTAGACCTCTGGTCCATTGCTTTTCCTTATCCCAATAGTTGATCAGTCAGTTAATACTCTCTTTGGGGTTGTAGGCTCCTTTTAAGAATGGAATGAAAGCATAGAGACTCTTGTGCAAGGTGCATACAAACATAAAAATTCATTTAAAATTCCAGAGGTTTCTCAGTATCTATAAACCTGTCCATGTAACTAGCAAGAGTTCTTGATCCCTCAGTAAATCCCTTCTCGAAATAAGTACTTGTTGAATTCTTCCAGGGTTTTCTTTAACTTTGTTCCATCAATTATGCTTGCTCACTCAGCGCTTATATTTTGTATTATTATTGCAGATTTACAAAGCAGTTTAACGTTTGTTATCATCTGTTTAACCGTATAGTTCTGTGAATTAAATCATTTACCAATTTTGAATCTTTCAAAAACTTTATGATGGAAAATTTCAAACATATAAGCGAAGAGAGAAGAAAGTACAAAGATTCCATGTACCCATCACCTAAGTTGATCACTTATCAACTCAGCAGTCTTTTAATCTGTGTATCTTATACTGCACTCATCATTCCTGCTGATTACTTTGAAACANGGAAAATTTCAAACATATAAGCGAAGAGAGAAGAAAGTACAAAGATTCCATGTACCCATCACCTAAGTTGATCACTTATCAACTCAGCAGTCTTTTAATCTGTGTATCTTATACTGCACTCATCATTCCTGCTGATTACTTTGAAACAATTCTTAGATACTGTGTAATTTCATGTAAAATATCTTAATATGTATTCCCAAAAGATGAGCATACTTTTTGTCAACATAATACTGTTATACCTAAAAAAGGAATTTCTTAATATCATCAAATATCAAGGCATTGTTCTGATTCCCCCTATTATTTCATAAATTTTTCCTCCCCATTGCCTTGTTTGATTCTGTAACTAAACAAGATCCACACGTTGTGTTTGGTTTGTTTCTTAAGTCTCTCTTAATCTAGGGAATACCTCCCAACTTTTCCTTTTTTCTTGAAGAAACTAGTTTTATTTTTCCTTAGTTTCTGTTTTCTGCTATCTTGTCTCAGACATGTTATTTAGCATACTCCTCTGTATCCCTTATTTCTTATAAACTGGTAGAGATATGAGGTGATGTAGTGTTAATTTTGGCAGGAATATNTCATGTGTGGATGTGAGAGTTGGACTATAAAGAAAGCTGAGCACTGAAGAACTGATGCTTTTGAACTGTAGTGTTTGAGAAGACTCTTGAGAATCCCTTGGACTGCAAGGAGATCCAACCAGTCCATCTTGAAGATCAGTCCTGAGTGTTCATTGGAAGGGCAAATGTTGAAGCTGAAACTCCAATACTTTGGCCATCTGATGTGAAGAGTTGACTCATTTGAAAAGAACCTGATGCTGTGAAAGATGGAAGGAGGAGGAGAAGGGGACAACAGAGGATGAGATGGTTGGATGGCATCACCACCCCAATGGACATGAGTTTGAGTATGCTCTGGGAGTTGGTGATGGACAGAGAGGCATGGAATGCTGTAGTCCATGGGGTCATAAAGAGTTGGACATGACTGTGTGACTAAACTGAACTAAACCAGGTGTGACTTAAATCTAATCCACTGTGAATACATAGTGGGGGTAACAAATAGATTAGGGATTAGAACTTGCTAACAGTGTGACTGAAAACCTGTGTTCAGAGATCCATAACATTGTACAGGAGGCAGCAAAGTAAACTATTCCAAAGAAAAAGAAAAGCAAGAAGGTAAGGGGGAGTACTTCAGTGGTTTCTGGCTGAAAACATTAACACGTACAAGCCTTATCCTTATTTTATACTAAAGAAAGCAAATCTCAGAGATGTTGAGAATTTGCACACAATTGGAAAGATATGAAAAAAGAACACCAGCACCCTGTGTATTCTCGTTAATTCAAATACTAATACTAACTTTTGTGGTCTCTATGCCAAACTTTACTAGTCTGTAGTGAAACAGATACTGTCTATTTCCAAATTTGCCTCCATTCTAAATCTTCCCAGAAGCAGAGCAGAAAAGCATCATCAAAGTTCCTCTGCTTGGGAAACCAGGAGGTGCTATGTTAGGCAATGAAGTGCCATCTCTATGCCTCCATTTCCTCCCTTGATGGATTCTAAGCATGATTAATCCAAAAATCTCAGCAAAATGCTAACTCAGAGCCTGGGATGCTAACCAATAGCTTACATTTCTTTAACTGAAATATGAAGCCTCCTCCCCATGTGACCTTAGGGATGTGGATTTCTTGGAAAAGTGGACAACTGACTCTAATACCCATTCTTCTTCTGAGAAAAGCTGTCATGTTGACGTATGTATCTCCCAGAATTCTATGTAGCTTGTGTTGTGATTAAGGAGTCGATGATGATATAGTGGGTTTGCTTCCTATACCCATTAGGGCACAGTCTCTGGAAAGGGGAACAGGAGGTGCCCACTGTCTGCAGGACAGTTAGAAGGACAACCATTTCCATGGACCCTATTGGTTAAGGTTTGTAATTACAAACAACAGAAACTTTATTCAGTTTAATTTTGAATATATGTTTACTGAAATATGAAATGAAAATTACTACATCATTGTGTGGAAAAGGGGGCTTTTTAAACCAAACTCTTCTCTCATTACATTGTTGAGAACGAGATGCTGGATATTCCACCTTGGCCACACACAAGAGGAGCAGTGATGGTGGGCAGGAAGATGAAGGTGAGGATGCCTTGAGGATGGGGGCAAAAACAAAAATCCTGTGTTACACGGCAGGCTCTGCAGTTACTCTGGTCATGAGGAATGTGCTCTTACATTTCTTCCTTGCACAAATAACTTTGAACTGTCCCGTTGGTGTCAGGAACTGGGTGAAGAGCTAGGGGTAAAGGGAAAACATGCTCTCATGGTGCTGAGAACCAGCTGGATGAGACGGAATTAGACATTCTGACCAGTGGAGGAAAGGAAAAGGCAGGCTCTGCAAGGATGGTCGGGGAGAGAAGGACTGTCAGGAGACTGAAGAGGTTCAGACGCAGCCGCAGCCCAGCCCTGCAGGGCTCCTCCTCGGACTTGAGAGTTTCCGAATCCACTCTTCGCATGTCCTCTGCAAAAGGGAAGGAAGTTGATGAGTGCCATCAGTGTAGCCCCAGACCAGGACAATGGTCAACTTAATAGATTCCATATTTTCAAAAAAATATGGAACAAGAAGGAAGTGAATTTTCAAAGCCTACATAGGGCACTCAGAAGCAGTGCGGACCCNAGGAAGTTGATGAGTGCCATCAGTGTAGCCCCAGACCAGGACAATGGTCAACTTAATAGATTCCATATTTTCAAAAAAATATGGAACAAGAAGGAAGTGAATTTTCAAAGCCTACATAGGGCACTCAGAAGCAGTGCGGACCCACCCTGGAGGGTGGCTGAGTCAGTGTTCCCAACTGAGAAAGAGGAGCATGTATTCAGGTTGAGATGATCACAAAGAGGCATCAGGGGCTGACCTTCTGCCATCCTCTCCCTGGAGAACTCGCTCTGTGTGTGGTTTCACAGGACACTGCAGCCTCTCCTGGCAGCAGCGAGGAGGAGGACCCTGTGCAGGGTGGCTGGCGTGTGGCCCCTGAGCTCCGCCCCTTTGCCCAGCCCTTCCCCTCCCCCCGTGCCCTGCCCCTGTCTTACCACAGGGACCCTGCCTCTTGAGAGCAGGTCTTCATGCAGTCCTCTAACTTNGGAGAAGGAAATGGCTATCCACCCCAGTATTCTTGCCTGGAGAATTCCATGGACAAAGGAACCTGGCAGGCTGTAGTCCATGGGGTCACAGAGTCAGACATGATGAGTGACTAACACTTTCACTTTCACTCTAGGATGTTAGCAGCCATAGATGATTATTGCCTAGATCCACTATTTTAATTAGGGGCCAAAAAATGGTGACAGCCTTATCCTTTTATCCTTTGTTTACCTGTTTGTTGGAATACTTCTATAAAGGGCCAAGTATGAAATTTAAAGCTCTCTCTTTGTAATTTTTCCAGAATGGCTTCCTTTGGATGGAAAAGGAAAATCGGTGAGAAGGTCTCAAAGGTCACATCCCAGCAGTTTGAAGCCGAAGCTGCTGATGAGAAGGATGCAGTCGGGAAAGATGAAGGCAACTGGCTTCATGCTGTTAAACGGAGGAAAGAAAGTCTCCTTGAAGGCTATGCCGAGAAAAGCAAACAGCTGAAGGATGAAGGAGCCACTTTGGCTGAAAATAAAAGGTATGTTTTTAGAGTTTTCTTTTAGAGGATGGCTTTGGTCTTTGGTAGGATGGAACGCTCTTCAGATCATCCAGAGATCTACAGTCAGGCCTGTGTGGCATTGACTGGTATATCCTTTGTGGTGCTGAAGTGTTTGAGACATTAGAAGTAGTAGTGCTAACAAAAAGCACTTAAAAAAAATTCTTTTCTTTGTTCTTTTTTCCCTACTGTTGGTAAGGATGATTATAAAAGATTGCTTGTTTATCATTTTTGTCTTAATTGAGTCAAAGTTGAGGAACCAGCCTTTTTGTTTCTAGGAATGTTATTTTGATTCTGGGAGTAATCTCATTGAATTTTAATGTAAAACATGAAGTAATGCTTAAACTATAAAATATTAGCACCTCAAATTGAAAGTGAAGGGAAGACAGTCAGTCAACGACAACTAATAGCTTCGTGTCCTAATGTTAGATTGTGAATTTTCATTTGTAGGGTTTAGGCACAAAGATTTTTCTCTTGTAGGACTTCACAAGATTGGCTATCCTATCTTAGAAGAAAATCAACTATAGATTTTCCACATTTATGAAATCATTTTGAGAACCTCCATAAAACATCTTTAGAAATTCCTGTAAATGCCTGTTAAAAGTTCATTAATTTTGTTGTTTTTATCTTTTTCTCTAGACCACACTAGTGTGTAGAAGGGAAGAGCTAATTCAGTTACTGCCATGGGATCCCCTCCGAATTTCCTGTGGTAGATGAGAGATATCAACTTTGTGGATAAACAAATAGCTTTTTTTTTTTCTTTCAAAACATTGAGTCATTTCACTGGAATCAGCTGGATAGGATGCTTTATTTTGAATGGAGAACACTGTGAGATAATTAAGTATTTTAGCATTTGTTTTTGGATTACTGTATACACAGCTTTGAAGGATCACTAAACAGAATTAAAGGAATCTGTAGTTCTATGAGTCATCTGGCTACTCTAAGCCAAAAATAAATAGAAGTAATGGTTTAAAAATATCTAAGAGAATATTCAACATCTTTGAAAGTAATATGAAGAGTAGTAAATAATACAAGGAAGAATAGTAAAGTTAAAAGAATAGAACTCAATCCTTGTTTTCCTATCAACTTCTTCTTAAACCAATATCATTTTCGGTACATTTTAAGCCACAATGTCCTTCCTTGTGTTTTTGAAGACAGTTCTTGATGCAGCTTTGTCTTATGACTTATCTGAAAACCTGTTAGTTCCTGTGTTCTGATGTTTATCGTCTTGTCCTTCAGATCTCTGCTCATAAGTCCTCTTCTCAGCAAACCACTCCCTGACTACACAGCACCCTGTACTTCCTTGTTTTCCATCACATCAGCTTTTTTTTTTTTAAAGAATTTTAAATGTCTTATTTTGTGATTAGGTGAAAGGAATGCTAATCAAATAAACCTTACAAAAGATTGAAAAACTTCTTTACTCATGACATATTTCTAAATCTGTTTTTCAGAGAAAACCATTAAATTGATCTCTACAATGGTGAGAGATCAGAAAGTGAATTAGTTGTTAGGGTGGCAGTTATTTCAAGTGCTATAAGATGTACCAAGGTGTAGGAACAGTGTTAGACATTTATTGATGTACCAGTTTCTTTAAAATGTGTTTTTAAGAAATGTGTAACATTGTCATTAAAATCTAACATCAAATAGCCATTCATCCATTCATCCTTCTTTTAAAAAAACATTCAAAGAGAGGTAAGATATATTAATAAACTTTAAGGAGCTCAGCTTTTGATAAGATGTTGCTGCTGCTAAGTGGCTTGAGTCATGTCCAACTCTGTGTGACCCCATAGAGGACAGCCCACCAGGCTCCCCTGTTCCTGGGATTCTCCAGGCAAGAATACTGGAGTGGGTTGCCATTTCCTTCTCCAATGCATGAAAGTGAAAAGTGAAAATGAAGTCGCTCAGTCGTGTCCAAAACTTAGCGACCCCATGGACTGCAGCCTACCAGGCTCCGCTGTCCATGGGATTTTCCAGGCATGAGTACTGGAATGGGGTCCCATTGCCTTGTGCACAAGAATACAAATAATTAGAGTAGTGTGTGCAGTAAGACAGGTTCATACAAAATATTTTAGAATCACAGGAAATCAGAGCCTGTTGTATCAAGGAAGTTCTGACAGATATATTCAGTCTAGTATTTGCCAAACCAATAGTGGTGGGAAGTATTTCAAGAAAGTGGGAACAGAACATGGAAGTAGAAAGAGTCATGAAATTGTTTTACCTGCTTAGGGAAATCCTACCAAATTGGTATTGCTGGAGCAAAGAAATACAAAAGAGCTTGCAATAAACACTCCTGAAGAGAAAAAACTAGGTTGTGATCTCTTTGTATGCAACAATAAGACCCTTTCATTGTATTTTGTTAACAACGGTGAGAAGTAATTTTATAACTTAAAGTAAGAAAAACCACAATCACATCAGCTTTTTAAATTTTCTTTTAGTATTTCTACCTTTTTGAAGTTACATTTTTCACTTATTTCAGTTCAGTTCAGTCACTCAGTCGTGTCCGACTCTTTGCGACCCCATGAATCGCAGCACGCCAGGCCTCCCGGTTCATTACCATCTCTCGGAGTTCACTGGGACTCACGTCCATTGAGTCCATGATGCCATCCAGCCATCTCATCCTCGGTCGTCCCCTTCTCGTCCTGCCCCCAATCCCTCCAAGCATCAAAGTCTTTTCCAATGAGTCAACTCCTTGCATGAGGTGGCCAAAGTACTGGAGCTTCAGCTTTAGCATCATTCCTTCCAAAGAAATCCCAGGGTTGATCTCCTTCAGAATGGACTGGTTGGATCTCCTTGCAGTCCAAGGGGCTCTCAAGAGTCTTCTCCAACACCACAGTTCAAAGCATCAATTCTTCGGTGCTCAGCCTTCACAGTCCAACTCTCACATCCGTACATGACCACAGGAAAAACCATAGCCTTGACTAGACGGACCTTAGTCCGCAAAGTAATGTCTCTGCTTTTGAATATACTATCTAGGTTG
>SJYV01034183.1:1143488-1165840 GCA_006410875.1 Neotragus pygmaeus
AGATTTTCCATTGGCTGGCCGATTTCTATCACTCAGCTCTCAACTCAGATGCCTTCCCAAAGAGACTTTTCCTCACCCCTGTCATAGCCCTCCATGTGTCTGTCATCATGGTACTTAACCATGTTTTAATTTATATTTGTTGTCTTTTTGTGCCGTCTTCCCACACACATACGTTCTAGAATGTAAACTCGAGAATGGTAGGTCTTTTTATATTTTGTTGAATGCTGCATCCTCAGTACCTAGAATACTACCTGGCCCAGTAGTTTTCAGCTCTCGTGCTCAATAAATGCTTATTAAATGAATAAGCTCATTAAGCTTGATGCTATAGCAAATTACACATCTAATTGGGAGCAAAGTAGCTAAACCCTGTGACATTTCTATTTGGTAATAAATGTGCTGATTTACTTGGCTTGGTCACCAGCTGTTCTTTACCTCAGTGTCAGGTATAATCTTACCCAGCCCTTGGGCAGTGCCTGGAACTATTCACTCTGCTTCCTTCTTTGTGCTAGTTCAGTGCCATTCTGTTAAGGTCGTCTTTAAACTGGCTGAATCAGACTTTGGACACTTATTAACCATAGTGACTTTAAACGAAGTTTTTATCTTTTAATGCTTCCTATCCAGCAGCTGCAGTAGGGCCATGTCTGTTCAATCTGTTCCAAACCAAAGTTGAATTAAGAGATATGCTGTAGAGCTTATGAGTGACCATTGATTTATTAGGTGCCAAGTTTTCTGTGATCCAAAAGTGGAGAAGCTTGATGGTACCACCTTTTATTCATAGGCCAGGAGAAGAGGAGGGGGAGAAATGAGAAAAAGCAAAGGGAGAAATGAGAAATGAGGGAGGGGAGGGAATTCGACAAGCTGATGGTAGTGAAGTAAATGCCCACCGGTTCCTGGCTCTCTTTAGCCAGTGGAAAGCAGCTCAGTTTTTCCTTTAAACCTATGTGTGCCTTTAGCAACAGTGCACATTTCATTTGGCAGTGCCTCTGCTAACAGTGAAGTGAAGAAGTGAAGTCACTCAGTCATGTCCGACTCTTTGCAACCCCATGGACTGTAGCCTACCATGCTCCTCATCCGTGGGATTCTTCAGGCAAGAATACTGGAGTGGGTTGCCATTTCCTTCTCCAGGGGATCTTCCCAACCCAGGGATCAAATCCAGTCTCCCGCATTGCAGGCAAACGGTTTACCATCTGAGCCACCAGGGAAGCTAACAGTAGTGGCTGTTCTCCAAAACAAAGCAGTGCAGCTGGGGAAGTGGACATTTTTCTTTCTGCCTCAAATCTGTGTGCCTGTGTTTGCATGTGTGTGTTTTTGTATGCGTGGGCATGTTTGCGTGCCTGTGCCTGCCTTAATGAAAGGAGAAAACAGAACTAGTGATGATCAGTGTCATCATAAACTTCTTGGTTTATTTTGTACTTTGGGACAACTTAAACTTCAGTGCATAAGCATCTTTGTGGTGGTGGATGGGAAGAGCCATCCTGACTTTTTAGGAATAATGCTGTTGGCATTTTGGGCAGGACAGTCTCTTGTGCATGATTGCCCTTTGCTTTGCAGGCTTCTAATCCTTGATCCTCTTGCCACTAGTGTCTCCTTAAGTGACAGCCAAAAAGTCCTCCATAAATGCCCTCCATGGGGTGATAACTGCCCTTGCTTGAGTTAGGAAGAAAATAGGACTGAAAGTAAAAGGACATGTGACAAAGTTTAACAGTGGTTGGATCAAGTTGGGGCTTTCCAGGTGGCGCTTGTAAGAACCCACCTGCCAATGCAGGAGACATAAGAGACACGGGTTTTTTCCCGTAGGTTGGGAAGATCCCTGGAGGGAAGACATGGCAACCCTCTCCAGTATTCTTGCCAAGAGAATCCAATGGATAGAGGAGCCTGTCAGGCTGCAGTCCATAGGGTTGCAAAGAGTTGGACATGACAGAAGTGACTTGGCATGCACAGGCCAACTAGAGTAGGAGTTGGCATGCCTGCTTTTATTAATAAATTTTCATTGGGACACAAGCAGGTGCTTTTTGTGTATTGCCTGTGACTGATTTTGTGCTACAGCAGACTGAGTAGTTGTCAGAGACTGTGGCTCACAGAGCCTGAAATATTCACTGTGTGGACTGTTACTACGCTGACCTTGGCCTCCAGACCCTTCCCCAGAGCTACAACGGCTCTTGAAACCTCAGATATCCCAGAGTCTTAAGATACCCCTACTTCTAATCTCTTGATTCTTTCTACCCATATTTCCATTCACCTGGTCTTGGGAATTTCTTGTAATTTCTGTACCTGGAATGGTGAGATGAAACAAAATAAGAATTAAGGTGTTTGCTACTTTTGTCTTAGGGTAGAATTTTTTTTTTTACTTCTTTCCTTTTTTTTTTTTTTAATGTTTTGGAAACATGCTAGCTCCTGTTCCTTCTTGCTATCTTCCATGCTTCTCTCTGCTGCTTTCCAGGACTTCTCTTGGAAAAGGAAAGGACAAATTAGTTAGGCAGAATCAGTGATATTAGCACCTTTTCTGTGCCCAGCCATGTTCTGGGTGTTGTACAGAATATAAGCAAACCCACCTTTTGGTCCTTGAATTCATTAGTAAAGAGAAGATAAAAATACATGGAAGAATTAGAGAAAAATTAAATGAAAGCAACACTGGAGTCATTGGAGAAAGCATTGGTCATGTAGTTCTAAGAGCTTACCTCAAGTCCTGCTTTCTCGTGTGTCTTTGGACTACTCCTGTAACTACTCTCTGGTCAATGGTCTCAGTAAAATGAGAACAAATAATGCCAGTCCTATAGAACTTGGTGAGCACTAAGTGAATTAACTTTCTATGAAAATAACTGTGTGTTAAGTAATTGTATGGAAAGTGTTTGGTAAAACATAAAGTACTTAGAAGTGAGACTTTGTGATCAATTAAATGGTACTTATGATCTTCATGAGAAAAGAGGATTTTTACTTGGTCTCAGAGGACGGAGAGCCTTTGACTAGGTGAGGAGGGGGAGGAACGGGAACCTTAGCCCGCACATTTATACACTAAGGGTAGATGCGTGGGTAGAGACGATGCAGAGATGCAGCTGAGGGACTTCTCTGGTGGTCCAATGGTTAAGACTTTGCACTTCCACTGCAGGGGGTGTGGGTTTGATCCCTGGTCTGGGAAGATGCCACATGGCATGGCCACAAAGTAAAAAAAAAAAAGACAGCTGAGGGAAGCAGAGGTGTGCTGGCGTGTAGGAGAAAAAAGATTGGACAGATAGGCTAAGACTGGGAGAGATCAACTTGCTACTGTTAAATCGTATGGAATTTACTACTATACTGTAAATTAGAAAATTATAAGAATTATTAAGAAGTAATAATTTAACTTTCAAGAGAAAGATGATAGAATGTAGCATACTTCCAAAGTTTTTCATATTGTGTCTATAATAACATTTGGTAATGTTAGAGAAAAGCTTATAATCACTGATAATATGCCACTTTTTTGGGGTGATGTAGTTAATGCTTTTAGAGATTATGTCAATATGATTAATATTTTGTGTATAATAGTACCAAGGAGGAGAAAAAATGGCAACCCACTCCAGTATTCTTGCCTAGAGAATCCTGTGGACAGAGGAGCCTGGTGGGCCGCTGTCCATAGGGTCGCACAGAGTCGGACACGACTGAAGTGACTTGGCATGCATGCCTGCATTGGAGAAGGAAATGGCAGCCCACTCCGGTTTTGCCTGGAGAATCCCAGGGACAGAGGAGCCTGGTGGGCAGCTGTCTATGGGGTCGCATAGAGTCGGACACGACTGAAGCGACTTAGCAGCAGCACCAAGGAACTAAATTTCTTCAATGATGTATATATTTTTTGTTAAAAATCATATATATAATAGCTATAAATAATAAAAAATGGATGTTAAATTATAGTAAGCGTTGTTGAGTGTCATGTAATCTTTTCCTCCATCATCTCATGAAACCTTTTGCAGTGGTTTTCTGAGGTGTATCCTACATGGCCATGTGGATTTTGTACCTTACTAAGTTGCTGGATTTAATTGCTAATCCTTTATTTAGGATTTTTACATTTATCTTATGAACTGAAAATTCTTCACTGATCACTGGGATTAATTTTTCAAATAATGTATTTTCCTTAGCCCAAACATTTGGTTTATTTTTATCGCTAGGTTCTCCAAATACAGGCTTCCCTGGTGGCTTAGATGATAAAGAATCTGCCTGCAATGCAGG
The DNA here is from genome assembly GCA_006410875.1 of Neotragus pygmaeus. NCBI lineage: Eukaryota > Metazoa > Chordata > Mammalia > Artiodactyla > Bovidae > Neotragus > Neotragus pygmaeus. The sequence continues at coordinate 1,147,686 of SJYV01034183.1, forward strand.
AGACCCGGATTCAATCCTTGGATCAGGAATATCCATCCCCTGGAGAAGGGAATGATTACCCACTCCAGTATTCTTGCCTGAAGAATTCCATGGAAAGAGGAGCCTGGCAGGCCACAGGCCACGAGGTTGCAAAGAGTCAGACATGACACTGAAGTTCATTAGGACTCTTTTTTTGTTTTTGGTCATTAGGATTCTTAAGACTACATTTCAAATTATGCCATTTACAGTCTTGAATTAGGCAGTGGCTGATATTTTCTGGTCAGGCCCCTTCCATAGAGTTCCAGTACATCCTATGTTAGCTGCTACAGCTGCATATATTTTGATGAGCAAAATACCTATTACACTGTCTACACAGAGCTTTTTAGTTTAAATAAACATGGAAATGTAAAGTTTCAAATCTTTTTAAAAATTTATTTATTTATTTTTGGCTGGCTGAGCTTTTCTCTAGTTGCATCAAGCAGAGGCTACTTCTCATTGAGGTGGCTTCTCTTATTGCGGATCACAGACAGGTTCTAGAGAACAGCCTTGATAGTTGTGGTGCACAGGCTTAAATGCTCCAAGGCATGTGGGATCTTCCAGGATCAGTGATCAAATTCTTGTCTCCTGCTTTGGTAGGCGTATTCTTTACTACTGAGCCATCAGGGAAGCACCCCTCAAATAGTTTTACAAAGACACCGTGAGCCAGTACTCAGCAGACCCAAGAAAGCAAGAAGACAAGTGATTGAGTTCATCCAGGTGAAGAGGGTTACTGTTTATTGTTTTGCCTTTATTATTATTTTATCATATTTAAGAATGCTGCTGCTGCTGCTACTAAGTCACTTCAGTCGTGTCCAACTCTGTGCGACCCCAGAGACGGCAGCCCACCAGGCTCCCCCGTCCCTGGAATTCTCCAGGCAAGAACACTGGAGTGGGTTGCCATTTTCTTCTCCAGTGCATGAAAGTGAAAAGTGAAAGTGAAGTCGCTCAGTTGTGTCCCGACTCTTAGCGACCCCATGGACTGCAGCCTACCAGGCTCCTCTGCCCATGGGATTTTCCAGGCAAGAGTACTGGAGTGGGTTGTCATTGCCTTCTCCATCATTTAAGTATAGAAACTTGCTATAGTCCAGCCCATTTATTTGTGAATGTTTTTATTGGATCCAAATTGTACTGGAGTTAATTACCAGTGAATCTTATTTTGTGACATGTATGTGTAAGCTAAATGAATGGAGTAATAGAGATAGTAAAATATTTTAAGTGGTTTTTGTATCTGAAGTAAAAAATTGATATTAAATCTTATATTAAAATTATGACTTTTTAGAAGTTTTTCAGAAAATTTTCATTGTCTAATGTCACAAGGGGTAGAATAGAGCAACTGAGTTCAATACAATAAGAAATGTCCTTTACTAATTAGAAGTTATATGCTTTTGGAAATGACCTTTATTCACTGTTTTTGCACCTCCAAGTAATTTCAGAGCTCCTTCCTGTTTCCAGAGTGAATTGATCCTTTATAAATTGTTAGTTCTTGTCTATAATAAATTAGAAACTTTAAAAGACCTGTTTCTTCTTTTGTGTAAGTAGATAGTTTAAATTATTACTGAAAGTAGACTTTATGACTGAATTCTTGTCCACATAGTTTCAATAAAGAATAGTGACTAAAATTCAGAGCCAGTTTAGTATGGGATTGGCTAACCCATTTGGGTTTTCCCATGAGATTTTATGGAAAAAAAGGAAGGAAATTTTTGGCCAACCTAGCGTTTCTAATATTTTTTTAATTTTTGAAATTTGTTTTTAACTATTTATTTATTTTTGACTGCACTAGGTCTTTGTTGCTGCAAGTGGTCTTTCTCTAGTTGCAGTGAGTAGAGGCGATCCTTGAGTTGTGGTGTGCTTTGCATTGCGGGGGCTTCTCTCCTTGCAGAGCATAGACTCCAGAGTGTGTGGGCTCAGGGACTGCAGCTCGCTTCAGAGCACGAGGCCTTAGAGCACAGGCCTAGTAGCCGTGGTGCGTGGGCTTAGTTCTCTGAGGCTTGTGGATCTTCCTGGACCAGGAATCAAATCTGTGTCGCCTGCGTTGGCAGGTGGATTCTTAACCACTGGACCACCAGGAAAGTCCCTCAGTATTTCTTTTTAAAGTGTATTTATACTGTATAGAGATACAGTATAAATATACTGTAGTCTGAGCATCATCTCAGTACTTCTTCCTATTCCAAATCCCCTCTCCTTCAGTATGACTATCTTGAGAGAATATGCAGTTAGTTATACTTTTTTTCCTCCATTGTTTTTACTCCTTTTTTTTCTTTCTCTCTGAGCCTTCCTGAAGTTTCGGGAAGTTAGGTTCCCTTACTATGAGTGCTCATTATATGGAACTATACATTATTTTTATACATTATTTTTTCCTTGGTTTCTTCAGAATGTTATTCTAAATTCTAGACAGAAAAACTCAAAATAATTTATGGAATTGTTTTGTTTTGGCTTAGTGTATTGAGCATTATCTAAAACCTGAAACCTGATCTACCTGCATTGGAAATCACACAAGTTTTAGTCAAATTTGTCTAAAGCTACTTTTAACATCTTTATAATTTCTCTGTAAAAGCTCTTCCAAAATCAAGGAATCAAACTCTTAATTTCAAAAATTATATACTTAACAGTGGTAAGCTACTTCTGATAAACTAAGCTGGAAAAGTTACTTCTATCATTAAGCATTTTGGGAAAACAATGATTATAAATATTAGGAATACAATATAAAACAAGGTGAAAACTTTAATGTTCTTGATAATATAGTTTTTAATAAGGAAATAAAGTGATGAATCCTGTATTAGCTACTGATTTACTAAAATGTGTCTGTATAGGAGGGACTTCCCAGGTGGCGCTAGTGGTAAAGAATCCGCCTGCCAATGCAAGAGTCACAAGAGATGCGGGTTTGATCCCTGGTTGGGAAGATCCCCTGGAGAAGGAAATGGCACCCCACTCCGGTATTCTTACCTGGAAAATTCTGTGGGCAGAGGAGCTTGGAGGGCCGTAGTCCATAGGGCTACAAAGAGTCAGACATGACTAAACACTTGAAGCATGGAGCTGTATAGGAATAGCTTTTATATTTGTTTTGGTGTTTCCACATGAGCACATAAAATTGTATGATAGAAATCTACCATAATTTTAGTGAAAAGTAATTACCATTTGTATTTAGTGACATTTTATTTGACATTGACAAAATGCTGTAACATTGCTTCTTAAATACAGTCTTCATTCATATATTCTGTATTTGTGAGCTCACTTACTTATTTTAAATATGTTTGTAAGCCCGAAATCAGTTTCCAGGTGCTTTCCCAGCTGACTTCTCAGCTGAGTCAAAAGACTCCTTCTGCCTTTGTGTTTTAGCTCTCACAGTGAAAACAAGCATCCTCTCTGTGGTCTCTTTCGTGTTATGTTTTCCACATTTTTTGCTTTTTCTTGGTGATTTTGCTGTTTTAAAAGGCCCCCAAGTGTAGTGCAGAGGTCTTTGTAGTGTTTGTTATTAAGTCCAAGAAGGCTGTGATGTGCCTTACAGAGAAAATATGCAAGCAGAGGCAGGGGGAAGAGAGCATTGTGGAGGCACACCATAAAAATTAGGGGAACAATGGTCTGTCTTCAAATCATTAGTAGTTCCTAAAATCGAGTGGTCTTTCTCCCAGAGTTAAACACAGTCTTCAAACAGATATCTTCTCAGAGCTCAGCAGGGGACCCTATAAGTATAGAAGATATTAATAGTAGTTCTGATCATCATTTCTGCATATTCAAATGTGGTTTGCCTGGAAACAAAGACTGCCAGCCATTGTGGGGTGAATCTTCAGCTTATCCTTATATGTAGACTGCTGCTACAAAGTAATAGTAGCCATTGATAACCGCCCATATGGCAGTTAAGGCAGACTTTCTAAAGTTCCCTGCCACCCTGTCCTAGTTTTTATTAGTATAACCTAGGGAACTTTTTAAAAATACAGACGCTTGGGTCCTACTCCAGAAATTTCTCATTGATCTGAGGCAGGGACCTGTGTGTGTGTGTGTGTGTGTGTGTGTGTGTATTTTTCTCATTGATCTGAGGCAGGGACCAGTGTGTGTGTGTGCATGCGTGTATTTTTCTCTCCTTCAAAACCTCCCTAGATCACCCAACATCCACCATCAAAACTGGTGGATTATATCTTTTCTGTCTAGAAGAGAGGATGAGTAGCATTGACAGAAAGGTATAGAAAGTTTCAGCTTGTCATAATGAAGAATATAGAATATTCTGGTAATTTGAATTTTGTTCTCCTAGAAATATTAAAATATACCTGAGTTAACTGCTTGGGAACAATGCTGTGAGGATGACTGCTTTGGATAATTTGTAGGACTTAATCTTTCCTTAATTTTACTTAAAAAAGAAAGTGCTGCTGTATTTCTGCAGATTTATAAAATTGGAGGATAATTGTTTTACAGTATTGTATTGGTTTCTGCTGTACAACAGTGTAAATCAGCCATAAAGATATATGTATATACATACGCTTCTGCAGATTTAGTATGGAGTGTGCTAAGATCAGTTTGGGGCATATTGAATCTGAGGTGTCTGTAGGGAATCTAGGTGGAGATGTTGACTCAGGAGAGAGTCATGGCTGGGAGAACATCACTGAAAAGATGATGGTGGAAATCACTGTCTCCATACTGGTTTTCATTCATATGACCCATATCTTATAAACTTACTGTATATTGATAGTGATAAATAAAACATGATCCTTGGACTCATGGAGCTTATAGACAGAGAAACTAAATACTGAAGAATGTTTACACAATGACCTGGCAGCGTCTTAAATTGTCTTCTCTGTCTGCTAGGTTGCTGCAGTAGGGTCAGGGGTTGCAACTGGATCATAAATTATTGAGAGAAGTCCTTTGTAATCCTTTTGAAATGAGTGACAACATGTGCAGACACTGAGATTGGAGAAAAAAAGAAATTCTGTGGTGCTTTCTTAGCTCAGAAAATAAATTTTCAGGGAAAATTTCCAGTCTTTTTAAATTTATATTTTGCTTTTGCTGTCCTTTAAAAAAAAATTTTTTTTTGTCATTTGCTGTCCTTTTCCTTCATCTCTTAAATTTTTCTGTTTTTGTAACATCATCATTATCAATTATTGAATAGAGATATTTCTTGGTAAACAGTTATTTCTTATTTTCTGACTTTTAAATTTGGTCTTGTATTCTCAAAGACTTACTGAAAATAGAATACTAATGTAACTTTGACAACTATAGATACCGAGAGGCCATTCAGAAGTGGGATGAAGCACTACAGTTAACCCCAAATGATGCTACCCTGTATGAGATGAAATCACAGGTAATGGTTATGAAGAATTTCCCTTTCATTGTGAAATTGCACTGTTTGTGATGTGAGCAGTGATGAGCCAAAAGAATATTTCCTCCCATTTTCTTTTGTTAAATACAATTTGTTTATTTGGGGAAAACATATGTCACCTTATTATTTATGGCTCTTTCCTCATGCATCAAAGTAGAAATTTGTTTACCTTAATCTTGAAACTAATTTTTATTTCAACCTAACTATGCTTAAGATATGAGTGATGGGTATCTTTTAAAAAGTTACTGGTGATCTCTTAAATAGATGAAATGTGTTAGCTTTCCTTGGAAATTAATTGTAGTGGACTTGACAGTAACTCAGTCTCTTCAGAATGAGGATGAATTGGATTCTGGATGAAGTTATTTCTCTTAGAACAGCCTGGTGCATAGCAAAAGGTCAGAAGAGACTCAGTTTATTAATAGTGTAAAAATAACATTTGTACTTATAAATACGTTTTTAATGTTTTGTGGGAAAGTTCGTAAAGAAAACCTCTGGAGTACTTCTATTAGATTATTCAAGAGACTTTTAAAATCTCAGAGCACTAACATACTTCTGGCATGGAATAGTTGCAATTCAGCCTGATCTGCCCACCTAGCATATCGTTCAGATGATGATCCAAAACATAGGGCACATCTTTTTTCAGATCTGATTTTAATTTATCCAGGAAAAACCCAAATAAATTATTTTCTACTGACCTTCATTTGGATAAGCCTTTAATTTTTAATCTTAAATATATATATATATATATAAAAGGTAGGATTTGTGGCAAGCTGTATGAAATGATTCGTTTTATTTGGAACCTGATAATGTTAGTGTCGTAAATCTTGTGAAATGCAAATGGTCAAAATTTTATAGATAAAAGCCAGCACTTGCCCATAAATTGAAGTAGAGGGTTCTGGAATGCCTTGATTTTTCTGGTGTGTATGATTTGGAGAACCTAATTATGGGTGGGCTGGTGGCGTGTTTAAATAATTTTTATAGCAGGAAGATGTACATGTGGGACAAGATGGGTGATTGAACCAAAATTTAATTTTACCTAATTTGACAGAAGGACCTGGGGTTCCCTAAAAAACACATTGTAAGTTGAGTACATAGACGGGGAGTTGGAGTTCCAATAGCTGTGAGCCATCATGGCCAGAATATGGCTATCTGGTTTAGTTGGGGCTTTCCAGGTGGTGCTATTGTTAAAGAACATGCCTGCGAATGCAGGAGACATAAGAGACATGGATTTGATCCCTGGGTTGGAAAGAACCCTTCAAGGAGGAAGTGGCAACCCTCTCTAGTATTCTTGCCTGGAGAATTTCATGGACAGAGAAGCCTGGTGTGCTATAGTCCATAGGGTTGCAAAGAGTTGGACACAACTGAAGCAGCTTAGCATGTATGCATCCAGTAAGGTTCAACATTTGCAAAGAGAATATATTTTTCATAATTATTTCAGGATAGGAAGAATATAACTTTTAACTCTGAATAGCAGAAGAGGGGGTTAAAACCACTAAAATCTTATATTTTCCAGACTAAAAATATGTTTTCAAAAATGGAGAGTTGTTTATATATGATTGTTTACATTTTTTTGGGGGGAGGCTAGTGTTTAGTTTGCTAATTTATGAATGTTACTGATGGGTTTCTTCTTTTTTGGCCATAGGTTCTAATGTCTCTTCATGAAATGTTCCCAGCAGTTCATGCTGCAGAAATGGCTGTCCAGAGAAATCCACATTCATGGGAATCTTGGCAGACTTTGGGGCGTGCTCAACTTGGATTAGGAGAGATAGTCTTGGTAAGGAAGTCAGATTATTACAGTGATGACATTTTATTTTGACATGTTTTTGATCAATTGAACCAAAAAGTAAATAGTCATTTATCAGATCTACACAAAAGGTAAATAACAAATAACCTTTTAAAGGTATTAACCCATAAACACTGCTCACTTATTACTGAACATCTTTTTTCCATTACAAACGTCAATTACAATGTATCAGGATCAGAATATTTTTCAGGTATTTGTCATCATGGGAATTAAAAAAAAATAATGTTGGCATTTGGTAAACCTTATTTAAATATAAAATAACTTTTAGATTAGTTCATTGCATCACTCAGTTTACCACCATTATAAAGTGATACCAGTAGCACTTTGGAGACAAACCCACTAAGCGATTGTGTTTAAGAAGGAAGAAAGTAGAATACAGAATAATGGTGATAAATACTTCAGACTGAAAAGTTGCTAAGCTTGGTGAGCAGAGAAATGGAAAACGGTTGAAATTGAAGTATTCATTGTGTAAAGTTTACTATAAACTGGTACTTAATGAATTTTTCACCTTATCTGGACTATACCTTGTATGTAGCAAAGGCTCAGTAGGTCAGAGTTGGCTGTGAGCGTTGTCTTCTTTTCATTTTTGTTTTGACTGAACTATATATACCTAACAGCTAATTCCCTAACAGGTGTTTGCAAATCTGATATAGTGGTGCCAGATTTCCTCTGTGTCATCAAGTAAATTAAAATTTTTCATACTTTTTTTAGACTTTTATAGTTGAAAACAAAACAAGCAAAAAAATCCCAAAGAAGTTACTTCTAAAGTTCTTGGTAAATCTTGAGTTTAACATTACTAGTAATGGTTTTAGTAAGTTGTGGATAACTTAGATTTTTCTGGTACTCTTGTAAATATATGATTATTTCTAATTACCAAATAGGGTATTTATCAAATTCTCAAATATCATATAGAATCTTGATGAGAAAAGGATTGAAATAATTTCAAAAATTATAGTCCGAAGGAGGATTCATAGCAATGGAAACAAGTTTAACCAGAGATTGTTTTTTTTTCCTTGCCATTTGACAAAGTCATTTTTTCTCTCTTTTGTCTGAAGAATTAAATCATATCACAGTTGGAAAAAAAAATTCAAGGAATTTAGTTTTCTAACAGGTTAATTGCAAAACAAACAGAAGTCTAGCTTATAATACTTTTTACCCATTTCTCTTTTAATAAAATCTTAGAAATCATTATTTGTTTTACATATAAGTGTATACGGTAGTGGAGAAAATCTCTAGGACATATAGCAAAGAATAAAGAAAGAAAATGAAGTGCAGATGAAACAACAGAGCTATTTTGAATCAGCTAATGAAAGTAAAATTATTCAGTATTTTAAGTTTTCAAAATAAGAGTACCAGTGGTTTACCTGTTACTTTTTTCCCCTTGGTAAATTTCTTTCTTATTTATATTGTAAAATTATTGGAGGAATCAAAACTGGTTTTTTCCCCCCCATTTAGTATGATTTTAGGACTCTATTTGGAAAAAATCTAAATTTTTTATTTTTAGGTAAACTTAAGCTATTATATTGAAACACTGGAATAGAAAAAAATTACTTCATTCTTTGTCANATTTCTTTCTTATTTATATTGTAAAATTATTGGAGGAATCAAAACTGGTTTTTTCCCCCCCCATTTAGTATGATTTTAGGACTCTATTTGGAAAAAATCTAAATTTTTTATTTTTAGGTAAACTTAAGCTATTATATTGAAACACTGGAATAGAAAAAAATTACTTCATTCTTTGTCACAATGAAAGGAATATTGTAAAAAATATATTGAAAACAAGCTGATATTTTTAACATCTAACAGTTCTTAATATATCCATATGGACAAAAACATAAGAAAATACATAGGTAAATTAAACAGACAGTAAGTTAAAAGTCAATAGTTGGATATATATCTATGAGTAATATTTAGATTTTTATGTGGAGGTGAGTGTGTATGTTAGAAAATGGTCACAGGCTTACTTTGTTTTTCATTTTCTAATTCTTTGAGGTGTAAAGTTAGGTTTTTGCTTGAGATCTTTTCTGTTTTAAACATAACATTTATCACTATAAACTTAAAGTTAGTTTTGCTTTTGCAACTATACCATCCTAGAGTGTCAGGATGTTATAGTTTCATTTTCATTTCAAGATACATTTTAATTTCTCTTTTGAGTTCTTCTTTGACTCACTGGTTGTTCAAGAGTGTGCTGCTTAATTTCCGTGTATTTGTGAGTTTTTCCAGTTCTATTGATTTCTAGCTTTATTCTCTTGTAGTTCAGAAAAGATACTTGGTATGTCTTCTTAAATTTAAGACTTGTTTTGTGACCTGAGATGTGATCTCCCTGGAAAATGTTCTGTGTGTTCTTGAGAATAATGTGTGTTCTGCTGCTGTTGGATGAGTCTTTCTATATTTGTCTGTTAGGTCCCTTTGGTCTGTGGTGTTGTTCAGGTCTTCTGTTTCCTTATTGATCTTATGTTGGAAAGTTCTGTCCATTATTGAAAGTAGGACATTGACGTCTCCTGCTAATACTTTATTGCTATATGTTTCTCCCTTCAGTTCTGTCAGTGTTTATATACTTAAATGTTCTGATGTTGGGTATGTATATATTTATAATTATTATATTTTTCTGGTGAATTGATGCTTTTATCATTATATATAATGTTCTTCTTTACCCTCTTGTGACACTTAAGACATGTTATCATTATTATGATCTAAACTTTTGGCTTCAAAGACAGGCATTCCTAATGCCTTTCTGATCATGAGCTGGCCCAAGAAATCCCCAGATTTACATGTTTGCTGATTTCCAGAAGCTGAACAATGCATTTGACTTCTTTTGACCCATCACATCAATACCCCTATTTTAGTGGACTTTTGGTCCTTATCAACAGTTTTGTCAGCTACTTGCTTTTATACTTTTTGACTCTTTTTTTTTTTAACCATAACCATCATTCCAGTACATTTACTGTTCTTTAAAACCATAACCATGATTATCCAGCACAGCTCTAACTTCTATCTTTACATTGTAATACAGTGAGAAAAAGAGAGAGAGAGAGACATATTGTGGATTATATTAAATACATTCCTTGTTAAAACTAAGCAAAGAAGTCTGACCTTTTCTCCCCTGTAGGCAATTCGAAGTTTTCAAGTAGCCCTTCACATCTATCCAATGAACCCTGAGATATGGAAAGAAGACCTTTCTTGGGCAAGAACACTCCAGGAACAGCAGAAAGTAGCAGAGAGGATTAAAAAGAGTGAAGTACCAGCAGAAGTTACACATTTCTCACCCAAGTCAATTCCTGACTATGACTTTGAAAGTGATGAGATTGTTGCTGTTTGTGCAGCTATTGCTGAAAAACAGAAGACAGTTGCAGCAAATAAAACAATGGTTATTGTGTCAGCTTCTGGGACTGTAGAGACTGTGACCGAGAAGGAAGATGGTGCTACACCACCGGATGGCTCTGTTTTTATCAAAGCCCGATGAAGCTTAGCAAGAATCATTTGAATCCATCTTTGATTACCACTTAACTTTTAGGCGTGGGGGCATTTAGTCTGGAGAAACAGGGTAAAACTCCTGCTTGCTAAATAAATAGTTTTTCAGATGAGACAGATAAAACTTAAGCGAAAGAATTATTGTATAGTTTTTGGACTGTGCTTTGATGAGGTGTGATTTCAGCTCAAGATTAAAATTCTGAGTACATGGTTTTTTAATTAAGAAGCTTAATTTAATCCAAATATATAAGTGAATGCATTTTCAAGATACAACTTGAAAAGTAAGTTCTCAAATAGTGAATAACTTGATGGCCAGTGTTATTAAAATATTGACTTGTTGATTTTTGTTTCATAATAAAGGAAGTAGGCCTCTTTCCCTGCTAGAAATATATTGCTGTCCTATTCACTCTTCTTTTTCTCTTGTTTCATTAGAGTGAGTATGTCACGAAGCTTGAGTCTTTTTGATTTTGATTCAGAGTTGTCATTTGGTCCTATGTAGGATCTTGAAAGTTTGAAAATGCATGCAAATGTGTATGCTGAACATTTTCTGAAGTTTCTCTTAATTTTGATTTGTGCTTTTAACTTTATAATTAATATAACAATGATAATTGCCACTTTCAGTGTTTTTTAGATGTGTGAGATACTGACAAATGTCAGAATCATGGTTTATTTTTTAAATTATTAAGGCAGATAGAGTAGTCCTTAGCACCAAGTGAGTCATTTTAAAGATGTGCATTTAAAAAAAAAATCAATGGCTCTTATAGATACATCATACCAAGTTGCACTACTGTTTTCCCAGTCAAAAGTAGTATTTTCTTTTCCTTATTTTTAAAAGATTAAAAACATTAAAAACAGCTTATTTTTTGCTGTAATTTCTTAGCTGATGGTTTAGAATTCCTTTTCTAGTTAACTTTTATGGAACTGCTCAGTGAAATGAGAAACAATCACAATTTTAAATGACTCAATTGTACTTTTCTAAAAATTGAGGAAAAATAGATATGTTATTAAAATAAAGGAGTGAATAATGTTTAGGTGCAACATGCACCAAAACTGAAGTGTGATTTACAGTTTAATCCCATGAATAGAAAGGATATATTGAATGATATATTTCATTGAAAGGTCACCATCACATCCACAAATCAATACTGACATTGCTAATGTTAATTATTGTTTTAGTACAGTTATATAGGACTGCTGGGTACTGTTACTTCTGAAACTCAGGAAGCTAGTATTGGTATTTTATCCTTGTTAGAGAAGAAGTAAGTTACTTTTTATTTTAAGGAATTTTACCTTGCCCACTGGGAGCATGTACATGTAACGGTCTGAGATGACTGAAAAACTTTTTTTTCGGTGGAATGCTTACTTCTTTTTTTCAGAGTTGGAGAAGCCAGCATTTGCCTTGAAAAGTGCTATTTTTAACCCCCCAAAGTTATATCAGATAGTTAGCTCTGGTTAGAGAAGTTCATTTTACAAAGATCAAAAAAAAATTAATTATATTTTATTTTGTTTAATCATGCATATTCTTCAAGGGCAAGTAGATGGGTGTGTAGAGAAATGTGCACTTACTGTTTCATATGTTGTTTTGAGGAATGGTTGTTGATTGTATAGTTTGTGAATAGATAGGTTTTTTTGCTTTTAAAGGTTTGCCTATTACTTTGTGTTTTAGCTTTTGAAAAAATTAGATTGATTAATTTATTTCTTATGTGAAAATAAAATATATAAGGCACTTTGTATGGTGTCTTGTGTATGAAGTATTCAGTAAATGCTAGCTGTTTCTATGAAGCACTTTAATTGGTTTTATTCAACCTCACTTTCTTCTGATTTTAAGAAAAGAGGAAAACTTCTTTGTAATTTTTTCCATACTTGGAAGTGAGAAGTCGCTCCTTCTAATACTACGGACAGCTGGCTTTCAGTTGGGGAATGTTCTTGGTGTAGGTTTATACCTCAACCCCAAAGAAACAAGATTCAGGATGGGAGTGCATGTAGCTACTAGATTCTGTTTATGAACCTACTGTTGCCTCTGTACTGACATCAGTAGGCAAGGTTAGTCTCTTTCTAACACAGAGATAAGACATAAGATGGTTAGATGCAAGGTGGAGGAGAGAAGGAAACAGTGAATTATGGAGGAGAAAGGGATCTCATTTCTTCAGGCCCCCCAAAATGCTTAGTTAGCACTCTTTTGTGTATGAAGGGGAAAATGCATACGTTATTTTATAAGGATATGAATACTGATAGATTTATACTAAGCTTGGTAACTGTAATAGCAAATTCTTTCAATCTGAGGGAAATAATTGATGTTGATGATAATGATACAATTAAAGATATTTAATATACTTTCTGAAACAACACTAAACACTAATACTATATTGAACATAATTTGTAGTATTCTTATCTGAAAATGTGTGTGGCATAGATATTCATTAGTCAGAGCACTATACAATCCAGACCATGTCTGATAACTTAAGAATCATTATTCTCTAGACAACAGGTTCTTAGATTATGAAGTATTTATCTTAAATGTGCTAACAAATACTACATAAACACATGCAAGGTTTAGACCACAAAACATGAATCTAGTTTATTTTTTTGTAATTCTTTTTTTCTTAAAAAAATTTTTTTTTACATTTTTAAAATTGGATAATAATTGCTTCAAATCTTGTGATGGTTTCTGCCATACATCAACATGAATCAGCCACAGGTATACATGTTTCCTCTCTCTTGAACCAAGATCTGCTTTAATTGGAGCCTATGTGCAGGGTTTTATGGTACACTTCAGTATGAAATTAGCTTTTAAATTGATGTTATATGTCAAAACTATAAAGAAGAGTTTAAATTAAAAAAGCTTTGGTTCAGAAAGCTAGTGTTTTCATGATTATAACTGACCAATATAGCCTTTTCAGTTTGAAAATTGTACTTTGTGTAATGACGTCAAAAGCTCATTTCCCTGCCTTTCTCAGCAGCAGGAAATTGTTAATGATGTCTTTAATTTCAGACTTCATGAGTCAGAAGCCTTTTAAAATTGATTTGGACTTTGATTTCATGACATACATATATCTTAATTAGTTGTACATTGACACAAGAACCATAGTTCTATAATTATCTTCAAATCAATAGGTATATTAAGTGTTTTTCCTTAGCGATTATTATGAAACTGATGTTGTGTTTTGTAATTGATGACATTTTAGGATTGAGAAAATAATGTGTTTTTTTAAGCCAATAATAAAAATACACAAGTTTGTAAATGATTCACTCATTACTAACGTAAAATGAAATATGTCGCTTTACCTACGTGCAATTAAATATGCCTGCCTGCGTGGAAGAGGGGATGGCCCTGTAGCCAGTGTACCATGAACTGTGCCTTAATGAGTGTTATGTGTGAACCTCACTTGCAGTGTGTGCCAGAGTGGAAGAAAGGGTGAGAAATGATAGTCTTTACTTGATTGAGAAGGCAGAAGGATGGGGAAGGGGGATGGCTTTTTGTCCACAGTGCTTTGACATCCATTAACCAAGGAATTCCGGTCTCTCCCTTTGTTCCTCCCTGCCATCTCCCCAGTAAAGGGAGTTTAAGATAGAAAACTGGGCATGCAAGCCTCTTTCTGCCTTTGTTTTCTGGAATGTGTCGTGCCTGCAGACAGCCTATGTTGTGGTCTCTTGCTGGAAATGTATGTTTTGCAGCAAAGACTGACTGTCCTGTGAGAGGAAACCTGTAGTTGTTCAGGACTGCCCATGCCTTGGAGCAGGTCTATCTAATTCTGGGTTTGATACTAGGTGGCCATTGTTGGCACAAACCTAAATCATATCCTTTAACCTATACTGTTTCAGCAATAAATCTGACTTTTAAATCTTTGCATGACATTTTGTCTCTCAAGTGGTTCAGAAGTCAAGAAGGGAAAATGGGTGTTACTTTATGAGTCCTTCATAACAAAGATTACTGTAGATTATTTCAACGTAAGCATGAGACAAAAACCAAATTTCTTTCTAATTTTAGATTTTTTTTAAATCATGGAAATTCTATTGAAAATGGGCAATGTTTAATTACAAGACAATATGCAAACATTTGTTTGGCATATTTAAAAGGTCTACTGACTTAGCATTGTGCTAGACCACAGTATTGATTCTATATTTAATTTGAAGGAGAGGATATGAAACAGTATCTCTGCCCTTCCTGTCAACTTTCTTGAGTGTAATTTTGCATATGATAAAATGCACTTATGGTAAGTTTAAGTTTGAAGAGTTTTGACACTACCATCAAGATGGAGAGTATTTCTATCACCCAGAAAATTCTCTAAAGTTGATTTATAATCAGTTCCCTTCCACCCCACAAACACTGTTCAACTAGTGATTTGCTTTCTGTGACTAGACACTGATTTGACTTTTCTAGAATTTCAAATAAATAGATCATGCAATATATACTCTTTCTGATCTTCTTCACTTAGCATAATACTTTTGAAACCCATCCATGTTGAGATTCACCCATGCTGTTGTGTAATATATTGCTTTTTGTTGCTGAGCACTACTCTGTTGTATGGATATATCACAATTTGCTCTTCATATCTGTTGACAGACATCTAGGTTGTAGATGAACATCTATGTTTTGATCTGCTGTGAATAAAGTTGCTGTATGCATATGTCACAAGTCTGTGTATGAATATGTATTTACCTGGGGATTGAATTGCTGTGTTTTATGGTAAGTATATGTGTAGCTTTAGAGGAAGCTGAGTCTTCTAAAGTATTTGTACTGTTCTGCATTCTGACCGGCAACGTATTAATTTTCTGTCGTGCCGTGTCCGTGTCAATGCTTGGTATTGCTGTTGGTTTTCATTTTAGTGACGTTAGGGCTTCTCTGGTAGCTCAGCTGGTAAAAGATTCCACCAGCAATACAGGAGACCCCATTTGATTCCTGGGTCAGCCAGATCCGCTGGAGAAGGGATCTGCTACCCGCTCCAGTTTCTTGGCCTGAGGAATTCCATGGACTGTATAGTCCATGGAGTCACAAAGAGTCGGACACGACTGAGCAACTTTCACTTTAGTGACTTGAGTGGATGTGTAATGGTATCTCATTGTCATTTTAATATGTATTTTCTTGATGATGTTGAGCATCTTTTGGGAAGTACCTTTCAAAATATTTTGTCTGTTTTTTATTTGGGTTATCTTATTTTTGAGTAATGAAAGTTTTTATATATTCTGGATAAAAAGCTTGAGATATATATATTGTGAATACTTTGTTCTGATGGTGTGGCTTCCTTTTTGTTTCTCATTAAAAAAAAATCATCTGTTTTAACTGTGTTGAGTTTTAGGTGCAGCATGCAGGCTCTCTGTTTCAGTGCTAGGGCTTTTCTCTGGCTGTGGCCTGTGGGCTACAGAGAGCGTGTGCTTGGTAGCCGTGGTGCATAGGCTTAGTTGCCCCTCCACACGTGGGATCTTAGTTCCCTGAACAGGAATCGAACCTGTGTGTCCTACATTGGAAGGGGGATTCTTAACCACTGGACCACCAAGGAAGTCTCTGCTTTTTTGTCTTCTCAGTGATATCTTTTGAAGAGTGGAAGTTTCTAATTTTGATGAAGTCCATTGTATTTCCCTTACGATTGTATTTTTTGTGTACTTACAAGATCAGAAAGAATTTCTCTTTTCTCATAGAAGTTTTACAGTTTTAGCTTTTATACTTAGGTCTGATTCAAGTTAATTTTTATGAAAGGTATGCAGTAAAGGGCTAGGTTCCTTTTTCAGTTTTCAGTTATTCAGGTACTATTCATTAAAAAAAGACAACTGCCTTTTCCAATTAAAATACCTTCACCATGTATATGAGGGTCTGAGTTCTGTATTCTGTTACACCGATCTATATGTCTATTACTTTTTTTTTGGCTGTGTCTTATAGCTTGTGTTATCTTAATGCTGTTCTACATATACTATCAAGTTGTGAATGAAGACAGTTTTCCTTCTTTTCAAACTGAATGCTCTTTATTTCCGTTTCTCGCCTTATTACACTGGCTAGAACCTCTAGTACAAAAATTCCCCAATCAAGGATTGATCCTGGGCCCTCAGTAGTGAAGAAGTATCAATCAAGTCCTAATCACTGGACTGCCTGGAAGTTTCCCTGTTCTTAAAAATCAACATGATTTTTCCAACTCTGTTCTTTATTTCCCAAAGAATTCTTTTGCTGTTCTGATTTCTTCCATACACATTTTAGAATCATTTGTCTTCATCTACATGTAAGTCTGCTGGAATTTTGATTGGAATTGTACTGAGTCTGTAAATCAGTCTGGGAAGAACTGCCATCTTAACCACCCACTCCAGTGTTCCTTGCCTTGAGAATCCCATGGATGGGGGAGCCTGGTGGGCTGCCGTCTGTGGGGTCGCACAGAGTCAGGCACGACTGAAGCCACTTAGCAGCAGCAGCAGCAGCCTTCTTAACCATGTCACGTCTTTGAATCCATGGTCACGGCATAATTGTCATTGTTTTATAACTTTAATTTCTTTGTATGTTTTTTAGTTTTCTGTGAATGAGTCTTGCCTATATTTTTGTTGTTTATCCCTAGGTATTTCATATTTTTCTAATGCTGTAGGTATGTTTAAAATTTCATTTTCCAGTTTGATACTGTTATATAGAAATGTATATTTTTATATACTGAACTTGTAGCCTATAACCTTGATAACTCATTTATTAGTTGCATTAGCTTTTTTTATAGATTCTTTAGGCTGTTCATATATCTTATCAAGTTGTGAATGAAGACAGTTTTCCTTCTTTTCAAACTGAATGCTTTTTATTTCCATTTCTCACCTTAGGTACTGGCTAGAACCTCTAATACAGTGTTAAATAGAAGCTTTGAGAATGGAAAATAAGGCATTCTTGCCTTATTTATAATCTTTTGGTCTTTCATTGTTAATATGGTAGTATCTGTAGTTTTTATATACATCCTTTATTAAATTGAGGAAGTTCTTTCCCTAGTCTCCTAACTATTTGATAAATGTATTTCCTGCATCTATCTGAAGATCATATGATTTTTATTTTTTATTCTCTTAATATGATGAATTACATGTATTTTTCAAATGTCAAATCATTGCATTTTGGGGATAAACCCTATTTAGTTATGATGGAATATCCTTTTTCAATCTTTTTTAATTCAGTTTGGAATAAGGATTTTTATGACTCTGCTCATGAAAAATATTGGTCTGTAGTTTTCTTTTTGTTGTTTTTTTGGTCTGTAGTTTTCTTGTAATTTTTTTTTTTTTTTTTTTTAGCTCTTGAGTCAGAGTAATGCTGATCTCTTTAAAACTAGAAGTTGAACAGTATTTCCACCTATTCTTTTCTCAAAGAATTCTTATAGATTTGGTATCTTGTTCAGTAGTGTTTATTAGAACTAACAAATATTGTCACTTAGACCTAACAGTATCCTTTTGGGGAAGGTTTAAAATGACAAATTAAGCTTCAAAGGTAGGTACAACATAGACTTCTGTCCACTGTGTCACATTGAGTGATAGTATCATTTGATTAAATTAGAAATCCCCCCAAAAAGTCCATTCACTGCGTTGTTGATATGTCTTAGACTTTTATAA
>SJYV01034183.1:1167772-1326488 GCA_006410875.1 Neotragus pygmaeus
GTCCAGTTCTAACTGTTGCTTCCTGACCTGCATACAGATTTCTCAAGAGGGAGGTCATGTGGTCTAGTATTTCCATCTCTTTCAGAATTTTCCACAGTTTATTGTGATCCACACAGTCAAAAGGCTTTGGCATAGTCAATAAAGCAGAAATAAATGTTTTTCTGGAACTCTCTTGCTTTTTCTATGATCCAGCGGATGTTGGCAATTTGATCTGTGATTCCTCTACCTTTTCTAAAACCAGTTTGAACATCTGGAAGTTCGTAGTTCATGTATTGCTGAAGCCTGGCTTGGAGAATTTTGAGCATTGCTTTACTAGCATGTGAGATGAGTGCAATTGTGTGGTAGTTTGACCTACATTTCTTATTAAAATGATTTGTTGTTGTTCAGTCACTCAGTCATGTCCAAAGACCCCATGGACTACATCACACCAAGCTTCCCTGTCCTTCATCATCTCCCCCAGAGCTTGCTCTAACTCATATCCATTGAGTCAGTGATGCCATCCAACCATCTTGCCCACTGTAGTCCCTTTTTCTTCCTGCCTTCAATCTTTCCCAGCATTAGGGTCTTTTCCAGTGAGTCAGCTATTTGCATCAGGTTGCCAAGCTATTGGAGCTTCAGCTTTAACATCAGTTTTCTGGTAAGAATATATTACGGGTAGTTTTGGATACTTAGACCGAAAGTTAAATATTTATGGCTATCTCTTTGTAATGTCAGATTATCATTGCCTAGATTTATTGTTTCATTAGAGGCCACAAAATGGTTATAATTGTTAGAATTTTAGTGCTAGAAAACATCTTTAAAGAAAAACTTGTCATCAATTATTTTATACCATAGAAATGATTTATGTAGTACAAGCAGTTTATGTAGTACAGGCAGTTTATGTATTGGAGGCTTTTTTCTACCCCTTTAGCACTTTTCAAAATAATAGGTTGGGTGTCCAATATCTTGCAAAGGTGACTAGTAAGTGTTCTGTTTTATTTTGTATCATTATGAAGTCATGCATTGAGGTATATATATATGCTATGTTTCAGTCCTTGCAGTTATTGTTCATATTGATGAATATAATCCTGAACTTCAGTAGATCATGCCAAGTTCATTTTTTTCAATGGTTCTAATTTTGTATCAGAGTTTCTAAAGCATACTTGGTATTTTCAGGCTGTAAAATTTTTATGAATATGATTTGTATATAAGGATACATATACACATATATATACATTCAGTGAAGTTAGAATAATTGTGATTTCAGTGCTTAATTCATTTTTTAAAATTTGAAACATTAAGTATTGATTTTTTATTATGGAGGAATATGATTTGGCTGTCTTTCATTTCCTCGATATATTTACTTAAAACTCCTGCATCCATTTCCAATACAGTTGATTGTAATTTTGGCCTCAATCTATATTCATTATTAATATGACTATGTAATTATTACACATAGTTGATCTCCTGGGTCTATTATTTTCATTTTACTTTTCGAGTACTTCTCTTTGTCTTTTTTTTTTTTCTTTGTCTTTCATGGAGTCAATAATTGCCTTGTTTTTACGTTTCTTAGTTTTCTATGTAGTATATATTACAGACATCCCCTCTGACTAATAGAAATAGAATACTCCCCTCAATATTCAAAATATAAAACAATCCATTAATTTTCTTTTCTTAGTTTTAATCTAGAGACATCTGGAGCCCCTCTCCTGCCTTTTACACAGTTTTACTGTGTTCCTCTGTAGATATGTTGCCTTGAGTTCTCTTTCATCATTGTTCTTGGAATTCTCTTTGCTTCCTCCTTGTATTGAACTCAAGAAAGAGAAATATTTACCCAGTTGTTCAGATTTCAGTGTAGGGACTTGCTATGACGCAGTTGTTATGACGCAGGTATGTTTGCTGTGCCCTCTCCTTCTCTTCTGTGGTGAAATGGGGTAGATGACCTAAAAGGGTAAATACAAGGTTATAAATGAATGGTAGAGATACTGATATGAATAGAAGGACAAGAAGCCCAACTATCTTTCTCTCTCTTCTTCCAAAGTCTTTCCTGCTTAGAGTTAAAGCCTCATGTGTGACCCAGGGCGGCTCCAGGTTAAACAGTAGGGTCAAATGTTCTCTCTGGCTCTGAGTCTCTTTTTTTTTTTCTGATTCCATTTTTGGTGTACCTGGAGAGCAATCTTGAGATAATACTTGCTGCATCCTAGACTCAAGTTCGGTGGTAGTGGGAAAGTGAAAGTGCAGGTCACTCTTTGTGACTCTTTGTGATCCCATGGACTATACAGTCCATGGAATTCTCTAGGCCAGAATACTGGAGTGGGTAGCCTTTTCCTTCTCCAGGGGATCTTCCAACCAGTGGATCAAACCCAGGTCTCCTGCACTGCAGGTGGATTCTTTACCAACTGAGCCACAGGGAAGCCCAAGAATACTGGAGTGAGTAGACTATCCCTTCTCCAGCGAATTTTCCCTACCCAGGAATCGAACCAGGGTCTCCTGCATTGCAGGCAGATTCTTTACCAACTGAGCTATGAGGGAAGTTATGAGGGTGGTGGGAAGGTGGGGGGGGACTATGAAAGCATCAAAGTTCATGGCTTGTTTTATTTTGAAACTGAGAAGCACTTTAGGGAAAAATCACTTTTTTGTGTAGTGCAGATGTTCTGCACTCAGTCTAAGGGCACAGGCATAGTTCACAGGGAGTACTACTGTGCCTTGAGTTTCCCATGGCCCTCTGTGGCTATGGCTCCAGTAAGGAACCTGTGGAGAGAAGTGGCTGTAATTTGGGAAGTGATTCTTGCATTCCATGGTTTTCTAGTCAGAGTACCATTTGAATTGCTGTATCAGTATTTTCTGACTTGACCTGGTTGGTTAGATTATGAGATTGTCTTAAAGATTATGAAAGTTAAAAAAAAAAGAGAGAGAGAAAGTGTTCGTTGTCACTCAAGTCATGTCCGAATCTTTGTGACCCCATGGACTATACAATCCATGGAATTCTCCAGGCTTCTGAGAAACCTCTTATCAGGCTTCTCAGTTCATGGAATTCTCTAGGCAAGAATACTAGAGGAGGTAGCCATTCCCTTCTCTAGGGGATCTTCCTGACCCAGGTCATGATTCTTTACTGTTTGAGCCACCAGGGAAGCCAGTGGTGTTACAGTTATCTTCTTGTCTATTATATCCTATTGGAACCAGATAGGATTTAATACTAACCGTTTAGATGAGAACTGACCTACAGAAAAAGTTAGGGGCTCTGAATGGTCAGAAACAAGTTTACCACAAAAAACTGTCTTTGCATAGCATAGTTGGTAAAGCTTATACATAAAAATGGACTAGATGGTGAACAATGCTGAATGTTCTTTTTAGAATAAGCCAGCCTCAACAATGAAAAGACATTGTTTTGGAATGAATTGCATCCTCTGAAATTCACTTGGTAAAGCCCTAACTCCCAATGTGACTGAATTTAGAGGTGGGGCTTTAAGGAGGTAATTAAGGTTGAATGAGGTCCTAAGAGTGGGCCTTAATCCAGTGTGTTCAGTGTCCTCTTAAGAGGCACCGGGGATGCGTGTGTACAGAGAAGCCCATGTGGTAAGGTAGGAGAAAGGCAGCCATGGCAAGCCAAGGGGAGAGGCCTGGGAGAAACCACATCTGCCAGTGCCTTGATCTTGGACCTTCAACTTCCAGAACTGTGAGAAAATAAATTTCTGTTATTGAAGTCAGCCAGTTCGTGGTATTTTGTTATGGCAGCCCTAGCGAACTAATACAGACATATAAACCAATTTAAAAATGCATAGATGATTTGAATGGCCATTTCTCCAGAGAAAATCTGCAAATGGCCAGTATGCGTATGAAAAGATTCTCAACATTATTTGTCACTGCTGCTGCTGCTAAGTCTCTTCAGTCGTGTCCGACTCTGTGCGACCCCATAGACGGCAGCCCACTAGGCTCCCCCGTCCCTGGGATTCTCCAGGCAAGAACACTGAAGTGGGTTGCCATTTCCTTCTCCAATTATTTGTGACTAGGTAAATGCAACTCAAAACCTCAGGGAGACACCACTTCATACCCATTGTGTGCTCAGTCGTCGTCATGTTTGACTCTTGCGATCCCATAGACTGTAGCTCATTAGGCTCCTCTCTCCATGGGATTCTCCAGGCAAGAATACTGGAGTGGGTTGCCATTTCCTCCTCCAGGGGATTCTCCCTCATGCAGGGATAGAGGCCTGTCTCCTATCTCGCAAGCAGGTTGTTTACCATTGTGCCACCTAGGACAGTGACATACAGGTGGGTGGATTTGCTTGCATCAAATGCATCTGACAGAAGAATATGGATCACAAACTCTGAGCGTGAGCAAGGGGTGACTCTTGAGGGCCCAACTGAGTCATACTTCATTAATCCAAGAGAGTGAGGAAGTGAATGGATCAGGAAGCCCTTCTGGGGTACTGAGCTGATCAGGATGGACCCTCTGTGCTCGTCATACCCATTAAGGTGAAGGTGAAGTCGCTCAGTCGTGTCTGACTCTTTGCAACCCCATGGACTGTAGCCTACCAGGCTTCTCCATCCATGGGATTCTCCAGGCAAGAATACTGGAGTGGGTTACCATTTCCTTCTCCAGGGGATCTTCCCAACGCAGGGATCAAACCCGGGTCTCTTGCATTGGAAGCAGACACTTTAACCTCTGAGCCACCAGGGAAGCCCAAACCTGGGTATAATTTCATGGATTAAAATCTTTATAACCTCCTTAACCTGTTCACTACGACAGGGAAAAGCCTCAATACATCCAGTAAAAGTACCTACCCAAACTTGTAAGCAAGAATATCCATTAGCTTTTGGCATATGAGTAAAATCACTTTCCCAGTCCTCTCCAGGATACTTCCCACTTCTTTGTAATCCAGATTTTGCTAGCTTTTCAGTCTTTGGGTTATTTTTCTGACAAACCTCACACCTTTTGATAATGTTCTTTAAAGTTTTCGTTACATTTTTACCTTCAAACAAACGAGAAGGATGACTATAATTTAGAAGACAATAACAAGTATTGAGGATGTGGAGAACTTGACTTTGCTGGTGGGAATATAAAATGTTGCACTTGGGAAAACATGTGGCAGTTCCTCAAAAAATTAAATGTGAGTTAATTTATGACTCAGCACTTTCACTCCCAGATATATAGAGAAATCTCTCTCTCAGATATAAAGCAGTATCTCCCCTCCCCCCCAAAAAAAGTTGTACACAACTGTGGCTATCAGCATTATTAACAACAGCCAAATTAGGGAATTAATTCAAATGCCCATTAACTGATGCATGGATAAACAAAATGTGGTATATTCACACAAATGAAATATTCAGTTCAGTTCAGTCACTCAGTCATGTCCGACTCTTTGCAACCCCATGAACCGCAGCACGCCAGGCCTCCCTGTCCGTCACCAACTCCCGGAGTTTACAGCTATAAATCAGAAAGTACTGATTCATGCTATGTGAGTGAATCTTGAAAATATTATGCACACAGTAAAGGCCACATATTGTATGATTCCATTTATGTGCAGAATAGGCAAATCCATAGAGATGCAGTGGTTGCCCTGGTCTGGGGGGAAAGATGAATTGGGAGTGACTGCAAATGGGTATGTGGTTTCTTTTATTCTGGAATTAGGAATGATGGTTGCACTCTGTGAAAATGCTACAGTACTTTACAAGGAAAATTTTATTATGTGAGATTTATTTCAATTTAAAAAAGAATCAGCTAGAATCAGTGTTCTGGGTGGTGAACCTGAAGTAAAGGAAAAGTGAGAGTATACCTTGACTAGTATTGCTAACTTCTGAATAAAACTTTGTTTAGCATGACTGATGCATACTAAAGTTTGAAAAGCAGAGATCTAGAGAATTTACAAGTAGGAAAGGCCACAAGTCTATGCTAATGTTTTAATAATAAATATTTAGATTCTTTACATGTAGCAGGTTAAGCATAATACCGTCTCCGCCACCATCCATACCGACTGGTAATTTTGAGCACACTTTGCACCCAGATCTTGGTTTCTAAATGCCATTCTTTATTAAGTGGCTCCAAGGCTTTGTGCTATTCTTGCAACTTTACATTGGACATTATTTGTAAAATAAGTTAAAATATTTCAATTTAAAAAGATGGAATATGACCTGAAACAAACACACAAAAATCACACAAGTTTCCAAAACTGATGATATGGAACTCCAATTGAGTGTATTTATTTATTATAATCTCCAAAATAATTTCAGTTGGCACAACTGCTTCTTAAAACGACATTACTATCAGGCTCAATTTAATTACAACCAAGCAATTCACGAAGACATTGTAAGCAACAAAACATGCTCAATATTTCTTTGAGAAAGGTGCTTCAGATATGTGTACAGCATGACTGGGCATTACACAAAACTTTTAGAAGATGGTTCTTACATGCCCAAGTTTTGTACCTCTTCTGTTGTGACATCTGTGAAAGGCTAATCCTTCCATACCTCCCGTAAAACCCTTCATGGTGCAATCTGCCTTTCTCTTAAATTTTAAAGAATATTCTAAGTCATTCCTTAGGAAAGTAAAACTATACACATTTCCAAGGGGGAAAACAAGCTGCTTACTTTTTATATTATACACTTCAATTATGGGTTACTAACACTTTTTAGAAGCTTTGTTACATTTTAAAAAGTACCAGCTAATGAAGACAAAAGTACAAAATATCAGCATGTTAGGTTCTCCTGAAATCACAGTTTTCTGGATAGATACATGCAGCATCACTAAACGTTTTTCACTATGTTTTACACATAGCTTGGAAAGAATTTTAATATTTTGGCTTGTAATGTCCATGTCTTAAATAGCATTTTGCTTTATTCCTTTAATAGTGCTAAACTCTTTTAAAAAATTGTACTTATAGATCTGACTCACTGAATTTTCAACACCATGGCTTCATCTTGGTTATGAAAAATATCTTAACATCTGCAACTTCAGCTGGTTATACTACGGGGAGAGGGATTACCACAACTTTATTATACCTCGTATTAACAATAAACCTTCTCACAGAGAAGAAAATACTTTAAATACCTTAAATCATATTTACAACAATAAAATTCACATTTCATGCTTTAGTGAGACCCTTAAATCATCCACAAGCAGTCCTTTATGGTTTATTGGAATAGAGCCCTTCTGTACATGGACTTCTGCTGTGTGCCACATATAAAGCTCTTGATTTTATGAAAATAGCAAAACTTATGCTGTCCTCCTGTCAAGTAGAAAAACCGAGGGTACATCTTCCCAGCCATCAAGTTGTCACCGAAACGCTATTATCACAGCGAGGTGGCAGCCAAGGCTTCGGACCTCAGGACCCAGAAGGAGCAACTTGTCTGTCTGCAAAGTGCTCAGAAGCCCGAGTGTTCTCTAATGTGCGTGATAGGATGAAAAGAGCCCTCTCAGCACTGGCCAAACAGCTCACTGATGTGTCTATTGCACGGGATCTTCAAAGCTTCCAGAAATAGTGCTGTATGTCTTCCCTTCACTACTATATACATTTTTCTGATAAGTTCAGCATTTCACCGGGAAACGTGACTTGCAGGGAGCTCCCCTTGGGGGCGGGCCCAGCCCTGCAGCTCCCGCCAACCTCGTCCACCAGCAAGAAGCTCTCCGAGTCCTGCCCCTGTGAGGAGTCTGAGGTCTCCGATATCCGCAGAGTCCTAAGCGACGTGCTGTCTATTTGGGTGAGGCCCACGCCGGGCACACCCGGCAGCAGATTCCTGCCTCCCCCGAAGCCGTTTTCACTGAGTTCGGGCGTGTACAGGAGGGTCTGCGACGTGCTGCTGATCTCCTTCAGCTCCCGGGAGAGGAAGGAGCGGGAGTGGCCGGACACGGCGGAGGACGTCCGTCTGCTGTCCGAGCAGTGCGGCCCCGAACGCTCCCTGCGCGACCCGCCGATGCGGCAGAAGAGGCATTTGATCTTCTCTATGGCTTTACTAAGCACTGTCTTCCGCAGGAGGATGTATATCCAGGGGTCCAGGATGGGGTTCACAGAAGCAATTCGGATGGCCTGCAAATCCGGGTTTTTGCTGATGACTGGCTCCAGGTGTGGCCGATATAACTGGTTGACGAATACCCGCACCTGCGAAAAGGAGATGCCCACGTTTAGTGTTTAGCATTCATTCATCAACTGGGAAAATATTTGCATGCAACGTCTAACTTAGTAACCTTGTTGTGAGTGCTTAGTCGCTCAGTCTGTCCGACCCTTTGCGACCCCATGGACAGAGGAGCCCACCAGGCTCCTCTGTCCATGGGATTCTCCAGATAGTACTGGAGTGGGTTGCCACGACCTGCTCCAGGGGATCTTCCCGCCGCAGGAATCTAACCCAGGTCTCCCGCATTGCGGGTGGGTTCTTTACCGACTGAGCCATTTCCTTCTCCAGGTATTACTAACATTAGCTGCCCTCTTTTCTGTTAATAAGTGCCAAGAGGGACTTCCCTGGTGGTTCAGTGGTTAAGACTGGTACTTACAATGGAGGGGGCCTGAGTTCAATCCTTGGATGGGGGAACTAAGATCCCACATGCCTTGGAGCATGTCAAAAAAATTTAAAAAGTTAAAGTGCCGAGAAAAGAGCAGCATATATAGAACCACGAAGACCAACGATTACCATTTATCAAGTTAGTATAACTTTAATATATCAGTAACTACCTTATGAATATCTTCTCTAGGTCAATGGATAAAAGAATGCAATGTGTGTACAGGTAACATAGGCATAAAGGTTCCTGGAAAAGATTTTTATTAACTTCATTTCTGTGCTTTCTCACAGAATAGTGAGAAACTTTTAAACTTGGAAATTTTAAACCAATATTTGAATCTATTATCATCTAGAATGGCCAGAGAATAGTTTTTATTTTCTCTATATGAAGCTGTTCCCTAGTTATAATAATAATCTCGTGTTATCAACTCTTAATTCAAAAACCTTTTCCATAAACCAATTATGTGTCAATAAATAAATAATAAAAGAAAAAAAATCTTTCCCAGTTAGTTTTTTTTCCTTTAACTGCATTCCTCACCTAGATTATTGTATCAACCACTAAACTAGCTTTCCCATCTCCACTTTCTGTTCTCTCCAAACCATCCTCCAAACTGCCACCAGAAGATTATTTCTCAAATGCAGATTTGATTATGCTACTCATCTGCTAAACCTTCAGTGGCTCCCTGCAGCTTGGGAACTATAGTTCTGTCCAACATCTGTCACTCTGAATCCATCCTGAAGCCTCCACTGGAATCCACCCCTCCTTTGTATCTCTGGAGCATTTTAGAATAAACAGCCGGCTGCACTCTGGCGAGATCAGACTCAATGAATAGAGTATAAATTTGAGGAAAACTATCATTCTATTCCTTAGTGGAAAAGGCACTTTTAATTTTCTCTCTTTTAAAAATTAAAGTACAATATTATGTAAATAACAGGTGTACAGTATAGTGATTCACAATTATTAAAGGTAATACTCCATTTATAGTTATTACATAGTACTGGCTATATTCTCCGTGTTGTACAATATATCCTTGTATCTTATTTAATACCTAATAGTTTTACCTCTTAATTCCCTACCTCTATATTGTATCCCCCTTTCTCTCCCCACTGGGAACCATTAGTTTGTTGTCTATATACACTTCCATATTTACTCCTAAAGAGTAGATCTTAAAAGCTCTCATCATGAGAAGAACATCTTGTAACTAAGTGTGGGGATGGATGTTAATTAGGCTTATCGTAGTGATTATTTTGCAATATATACAAATATCAAATCATTATGCTATGTACTTGAAATAAATATGTTATATGTCAATTATATCTAAATAAATATATGTGTATATAAATACACACACACAAGACACACACCAAAAAACCCAAAATTTTACTGTTAAAGGATGATGATGCTATCTGAGTCTTCTAATTCCACCAGAATCATTATATAAAAATATCATAATAATTCATATAAAATAAGTGGTTTTTAAGATAATATAATTATTTGATAATTATTACTTGCCGTTAGTAACTATTTTAGGTCAGGGAGAAGTAAGAGGTGAGTCTCACAGCCAAGAAAGATGCATTAAAAACCATAAAAAGAAGAAAGAACTATAAAAGCATAGCTGGAGCCATTTAACCAAATGCAAATATGTCTAACATTAAGAAGAGTTGATGATACTGCAACTTTGTCATACAGTATGATAATATTTATGGTGTATGAATCACTAAGAAAGAATAGGGATATTTTAGAATTATAACAAACTGGATAGATAAAAAGTCTAAAACATGTAAATAATTCTCATTAATTAAAGTCAACTTAAATGAAACATTTCTAAATGATACTAGATTAGTGGGGTGTAACTATATTTCTACTTCTTCCTATACTGGAATTTAGACCTCAATCAACTACAAGTCTATAATCCTTTATCAAGAAGTTGCTGTTGTTTTGATATTCATTTGTTTTCAGTTGCAAAACCTGAACTGACTAGACCATGATGCTATTTACAATTTTATTTATTCCACTTGATGTGAATATTCCCATGTTTTGCTCCACAGGTCCCATTCCAGTTTCTGATGAGGATATTACATATATGTAGATTACTAAATTACTTTTCTAAAAGCCAAGAAATTCTGAATTTAAAACCCACTTGGTCCTAAATATTTTGGATAAGCAATTACATACAGCCCTGTAACTCTCATAGAATAAAATGGTGAAATTATTCCTTTGATCTCTGGAAGACAGCTAAATGAAAAGTGTACTAGAATGAACAACAGTATATGATGACTACGGTTTTTTTTTGCCAAACCACACAGCATGTGAGATCTTAAGTTCCCTGACTAGGGACAGAACTCACACCCCCCTGCAGTGAAGTTCCTATGATGACAACTCTTAAAATATTTTTAGAAACTATGTTTGTATAAATGATTCGACCAAGACAAAGGATGACTGACCTTCTGTCCTTGCAAAAACCAGTGGAACAAAGCATCTTGGTTTCTTCCTACCATACTCTTCATTGAGGTTCTCAGCTGTGCCTGGGCACAGAGATTCCCTCAGGTCTTCGGACCTTTTCTCAGATGAAGTGTTACTGAAACCAGGAAGTTTTGAGAAACTTACTTAGATCCCCCACCTTGTTGGTGACTGATTCTGGCCTGGGCCTAAGGTCTCCAAATTACTTTCATGTTGCTTTTTCTGTTTTACCAGGCTAGCTAGCTTTCTGCTTAAGAATTATCTCCTGACAATGGAATTATTGGTAAAATACAAAGCATGAGGTCTATATTTTACTCACATCACACAGTAGGTTGTTAAGGGTAAAAGAAATGATGGATTTAAATCTGGATTTAGTATCAGGCCCTCCTCTGAGTGTGCTGCTGCTGCTGCTAACTTGCTTCAGTCGTATCCGACCCTGTGCGACCCCATAGACGGCAGCCCGCCAGGCTCCTCCGTCCCTGGGACTCTCCAGGCAAGAATACTGGAGTGGGTTGCCATTTCCTTCTCCCCTCTGAGTGAAGCCTAAAGAAAAAACCCGAGGCGGGATTTGGGTGAATTTGAGACTTTTAGCCAGTAGGTGGCAGTGTTGCTCCACTTGGGAGTTGGTCCCACAGCCCTCCCTAAGAGGTTTGCTCAGCTGCTTCAAGACCCTCTTTCAGAACAGAATTTAGGTCTAAAGTTTGCATTTCTTAAAATTTTAACATTGAAATACTTCTTTGGTAGTTGTTTCTCCCACCGCTTCCTCGAGGGAAACACATTTACTACTGAAAGGAGGAAATTTTTGAAACACCTGAAATGGCTATAGAAGGAATGAAATTTGTAGCTATTTAAGGGAATAAACTAGGAGTTACTATTTATTTTTTTTAATTCCTATGACCCTTCAGAAAAGTCAGTGTTGTAAAAAAAATTAATAGTGAACTTTCATAATCAAGGTGACAAGAGGCAAGCAGAGAATTATTTTGTGGCTCACTTCATGCTCAGTAGTAATTAATTGAAACTATAAGGGCATGGAAAGGAGCCTTATTTCAGTGTTCCATGGTGTGTGTCGGGGGCAGGGGAAGTGGGCAAGGGTTTACAATTAATATAAGCTACTGAACCTGGTCATTTCATGTCTTCTTAGGAAAGCAGAGCTCAAGGGGTAGCAACAAATATGAGTATGAAAAGCAACATTCCAAATTTAGATGAAAACACTCTCAAAAGCTGGTAAAATGATTNAGGCTCCTCTGTCCCTGGGACTCTCCAGGCAAGAATACTGGAGTGGGTTGCCATTTCCTTCTCCCCTCTGAGTGAAGCCTAAAGAAAAAACCCGAGGCGGGATTTGGGTGAATTTGAGACTTTTAGCCAGTAGGTGGCAGTGTTGCTCCACTTGGGAGTTGGTCCCACAGCCCTCCCTAAGAGGTTTGCTCAGCTGCTTCAAGACCCTCTTTCAGAACAGAATTTAGGTCTAAAGTTTGCATTTCTTAAAATTTTAACATTGAAATACTTCTTTGGTAGTTGTTTCTCCCACCGCTTCCTCGAGGGAAACACATTTACTACTGAAAGGAGGAAATTTTTGAAACACCTGAAATGGCTATAGAAGGAATGAAATTTGTAGCTATTTAAGGGAATAAACTAGGAGTTACTATTTATTTTTTTTAATTCCTATGACCCTTCAGAAAAGTCAGTGTTGTAAAAAAAATTAATAGTGAACTTTCATAATCAAGGTGACAAGAGGCAAGCAGAGAATTATTTTGTGGCTCACTTCATGCTCAGTAGTAATTAATTGAAACTATAAGGGCATGGAAAGGAGCCTTATTTCAGTGTTCCATGGTGTGTGTCGGGGGCAGGGGAAGTGGGCAAGGGTTTACAATTAATATAAGCTACTGAACCTGGTCATTTCATGTCTTCTTAGGAAAGCAGAGCTCAAGGGGTAGCAACAAATATGAGTATGAAAAGCAACATTCCAAATTTAGATGAAAACACTCTCAAAAGCTGGTAAAATGATTTGAAAAAAAAGAAGACGGAGCTTTCCTTTGCAGCGTGATCTCAATGGAGACTGACTTGAATAGAAAGAAGACAAAAGTGAGCAAAAGCTCCACGCACTTCACTAGATTTCAAAAAAACCACAGCCATCTCTGCCTCACTTTAAAGGCTTTACTTGATTTGCTTCCCCAAAGGGGTAGACCCCAGATTAAGATGGGACCATCCACAGCAGGACTCCAGCGTCACGAAGGGAGGAGAGAGCACTTTTCTGCAATTCTTGTCCAACAGGCTCTGTATGTTACACAAATAAACATGTTCAGGCAGTTTTCAGTATTGGAAGAGCGTGCTGCTGAGAAAACCGAACCTCTGAGTGGGAGGCGGGTGGGGGAACACCTTAAAAGAATTCGCTGAATACAAACAACTGTATTCTCTTGCAATTTTATTAGTCTATTTCAGCTATAGTCTGCAGTCTATTAGCTGCAGATTTACACATGTGGCTTATTGTTAGAACTGGCATACATGACAATATTCCAAACTTGTTGAGGACGGCTAGAGATTAAGATTCAGGAACATAACTTGGAAAAAACATGATAAACCCCAAATTAAATGTGATGATGGGAAAGCTATAAGAAAGGCTACATGTTGTAAAGATAAATGCCCAGTTCTGTTCAAATCCTGGCTCTCTGCTCCATATAATTTATGAGCAAAAACATGAAAGGGCTTAGTACAAATATGTGGAAGCTTGGCTACTGTGGAATACATCAATAATATGAAAACCACAGCTTAGAGGTCGCTTTGGGGTATAGTTAATGACGCGCATGGTATCTAAAACACATACTTCCTGTTTAATGAATTAACCTGTTGGCAGGGAATGTCTAATTGAAAAGGAATGTTGAAATTTTGATTAGACTGATTTGGTAGTTGACTGTCGAAACAGAAATGCTTTCCAATAAATGACGAGAACCTGTGATTGGATTTGTATGTGCTCCTTGTTCTGTTCCGAAAACATGAAAGGAATGATCTGTGTGTGATCAGTTATCTAACTGCCCTGTGAAGGGTCTAAAACTTGACACAGCTGTTACTAGAAATTCTTCCCACCTCCTTTTTTTTTTTATTTGGTGACAAAAATCTCTAAGTAAAGGAGGGTGGAGAGAGTTCTTGGGTGGGTGGTGGAATGAGAGCTCAGTTCTCCTTCCCTCTGTATCACTGACCAGCCACTTAACTGCAGACCAACTGCTTCACCTCTACAAGTCAGTGTGTACACTGGAAATTTACTTCTGAAGTGTTTAGTTTCTTTGAATCCTTAACTTTCAACATTCTAACAAGAACCTTCAAGAATTACTTCAGCTCTGGGGGGAAGAGATCTTGTTAGCAGATGTTCCATAAAATCAAGCCTTGACAGGTCAGCAAAGCATGGTGAAAAGAGCCTTAGACTAGGACTCACTCACCCAGGAAATAGCATGAAATAAAGTCATTATCTGCAGTTGAGGAATCTGAGGTGCAGAGAGTGGAAATGTTGGTCAGTCCTCCTTTCTTCCTAGAGCTTTTTTAAAGACTCAGAGGAAAAGCAGGGAAAACAACCTTACTTTTATGTGCTACTCCACAGTCTTCAAGGTACTACTCCTGGGTCTGCAATTTTATGTTCTGGTTAAAATTCTGCTTTGGGGAACTGCTAATATTTTTTTTTTTTAGCCAAATTTATTTGAAAAATAATCAAATTCTTCAGGTTCTGCTGTGATAGTGCCTGGATTTATGGCATTCTTCATGTGCCTCTAGATGTGATTTTTAACTCATCTGGAACCCCATCAGTTTCTTTTAGTTCCCACTTCCAGTCTGCCTGCAGTAAACAAAAGCGTATCTCTACACAGTTTTCCTCTGCTCTAATAAACCTTTGGTGATCAAATACTGATGAAGGCTTATATAGACAACTATACTAAGGAACCAAATAAACACTTAAAGGAAGCTATTTTCCTAAGTTTCACTCCTCCCAGGCAGAAGATGAATCAAACTGGCCATTCTACTCTTAATAGAGATGAAGGCTTGCTACTTCAGAGTAAGAAGAAGGAAAATAAAAGAAACAAGTAAGCAGTAAATACTGCCATAGCATGCCTGTGTGTGGGGGAAAATGCCTTTCAAATCCTGTAGTGTAACCGTTTAGCCCTGAGGCCAAAGACTGGATTACAATAATGTCTAACATTAGTAACAAAATTAGGTACCAGACATTGATCCAGCTGCAGCATTTAACACCAGGACCTTAGGCTGTCTCACTTGCATATTTCTAAAGAATTCATTCTCTTTTATTTATTTTGAGCATAAACGCTTTCTTTAGTTTCTCTTGTATTTCAAAAACCAGAGACTGCTTATAAACAGAACAGACAAAATGACATTAACCTTGTCCCACTAAACCTTGTCATGCAATGTTTCCTGTTGACTGTATTTACATCTTTTCTCTTCATTGCTTATGACTCACTTCAGAAAATTTTGCAACTTCAGCACAGTTCCTTATATAACTGCAATTAATTTTTCCAACCTTTCTCAAATTTCCATTCCAAAATCTATTTTATGAGATATTTATATTTTGGAGAACAAATTAAAATTGACTTTTATACTAAATTCAATATCAACTGCCTTCTAAGAGCCACTGTCGTTTTTCTTTCTCTGGTATCTGAAAGACACAAATGTGGCCGCTTTGCAGTGATGCTTGTTTTCCTTATGTATTGTAAGTCAAGATTTGTGAAACTGCACATAAACTGTATGTGCTCTAATATTTCCAAAGCATTTTAAATGTTTAGAAGGGTTTGATTTGCCTCAAATAGGATTACCAACCAACTTAATTTGATAAAATTAAAAGAGATTCTTCATTAGTTTCCTTGAAACTGAAGATAGATCTGACTCTTTTAAAAGTCAGAGTTCAGAATTTTTCAACTCAAATTACAACATGAATGTGAGAAATGTGGAGAAAAAAAAAAAAGCCAAGAAAGTTGTAAAAGTGATCCAAGGAAGGCTACAGCTGTGGATGCATCCCTTTTAATTCTTTCTGTCATTGCTAAACTGTGTGTGGGTGAGTAATATAATGACATCATTCTTATCATTAATTTACAATTAAATCTATTCTGAAGCTACCATTACGTGTATGATTTCTTATTACTTCCAAAGGTATGTCTATGTGATTACTTCTCAGCTGAGCCATTTTCAATTTGCAGGGTAAAAAGACTTAATATCACTACACAACATTGACTTTACAAAAAATAGACAATCCTTGTTAGTTTAAATGTGGTCAGTCTGCAAACCACAAATATAACTCCTATAATTTCTTGCCTCTTGTTCCTTAAATAACGTCAAAGGCTTTGTGATAAATGGTTTTGCCATCAGATCTACCGTTTCAGCCCATAAGAGGCTTTGAAGAGAACAATTCATCTGTGACTGTGTGGTCATCAACAGCTTCGCATGCTTGCCTCCAACCAAAACACAGTTTAAAAGTTATGTGCGTGTTGCTAAACCTCTAGCTCTGATTCCTCAGTTCCTTAAAGTGGATGTTCTGTAAATAACAACCACTCACTCTGGCATTTACTGTTCTGTAAAACATATGGCAGAGGCCACAGAAAGAGGCCCCAACCAGAGTTGTTTGTTCTAAAATCTCCCTCTATTCTAAAGGTGCCATTACAGACAGTAAAATATGTTTATGTGGCTCAATTAACTCTGTAAATTATCCTGGGTCCTGGGATGGTTTAAAGGCCCTTCTGGCCACTTATATTTACTTCTGTTTATACAAATTGGCAAGAAGCTACTGTACACTGGCTCTCCACCACCTTGGAGTTCCATTTACAGATGGAAGGAATTTTATCCATCTGTAATTTTATATAATATTTTATATTAAACTATTTTATTAGACATAACATCAATTTTATGATAAAATATTTTTATCTTAAAATCTCTGAACCGTATTAGTAAGGGAAAAGATGGAATAATAGCCTCTAACATTTATTTCTTCATGCTCCCAATCGGCATTCAAAAAAACCAAAACCAGCTTTTTCAAGTTGATAGTTTAGAATTTCCAGGAATGTGATGTTTTGAGATATAGAAAAACTCAGGACTAGTTGCTTTCATGAGAAACTCTAGATGAAGTACTTATTATGTGCATCTGCCCATGGGTTTCTAGGGCAAAGAGAGGAGAGCTAGGCAGACTTTCAAACTTCCTGCTTGTAACATTTTAAAACATTTGAAAAGTTAATGCACAGGCAATTTTAAAGAAGATGGTGTCCTTAAAATAAAGGTACCAAAACCCAAACTCACACACACTGTTTCGAAGGCCAAAATTAGAAGTGTTCTAGGAGGGAGACATGACGTCATATTACAGAAGCAGCCTTGGGGTTAGATTGGTCTGAGGTTCATCTCAAGTTGCAAAGCTTTCTCTTGGCAATAAATAAGGTGACCATCTCTAAAGCCCCATCTCTCTAGAAAGGCACTCTACCTCTCACAGTTGAGAATGTGAATTCAATACCCCAGATGCATCAGCCTGCCCTCAGCAGGTCCCCTGAAACACCTTGCTTTCCTGGCCCCTAGAAAGAATGAAGCTCTGGGTCTTGCCTGTGAAGGGCCACATGTGCACTGAGATGTTTTCCTGGGGGACTCACTGCATGGCAAAGAGCAAGGAATTTAGCTTGACAGTCTAGTTCTGCGGGATTATTTTAAGCAAGTAATTCCCAGTGTAAAGTGAAGGAGTTAAACCAAAATGCATCCAATATCCCTTCAAGCTCTAAAATTCGACATAAGCTACCAAAAGAAAAATTTTTTAAAAGGACATAAATCAGAACACTAAAAAGGCTACTGCTGTAAGGAGTGGACACCAAAGAAATCACCGGCCCCGACGGTTCGGATTCCGCCTGAGGATGGGGCTCAGTCACGCTACTACAGCGGTTTCCTCTCTACATCTGACGGAGAGCAGCGCGTGTTCTCGGAAGGCTCAAGGCCACTGTCAGGCAGCCAGAGGTAGGGGCTGTCCCGGGAGGGAGAGGAAACCAGGCTTTCGGGGAAAGAAACTCGGCGATGTAGGGGAAAAGCACCTGCTGCACCTTGCTAGCGACTGGGCCTAAAAAAAGCCTGGGCGTCGGGACCCCAGTCTCCTGGAGGAGACACGTCGGGGGCCGGGGCCGAGGAGAGGGAGAGCAGGGAGCGGGAGATGGAGGAGGGAGGTGGACGCAGGAAAAGGGCCTAGTGGGGCCCTGACCCCTGCCACTCACCACAAGCGGAATGGAGCAGATGAGCACCACCAAGGAGGTGGCGATGAGTAAGATGACCATCTGGATCTCGGCGCCCGCGATGCGGCGGAAGCTCCGGCGGCGGCGAAAGTCGCTGAGGCGCGGCAGGGCGGGGGAGGAGGCGGCCGGGGGAGCCCGGCAGGCGGTCGGGGCCAAGGCGACGGCGGCGGCGGCCGCGTGGTGCTGCTGCTCAGTGCCCAGCGAGGTGCGGCGCACGAACTGGCGGTGCATGCGGAGCAGCGCGCCGCACACGAGCACGTTGCAGAGCACGGTGGCGAGGATGAGGAAGGAGCTGAAGCCCGCATACATGTAGGAGAAGGCGGCGTGCGCTGTCACGTTGGTGGTCCAGTCGATGAAGCACCAGGTGGCCGGGTACTGCAGCCGCGAACTGCCCAGGCCCATGCTGGGCAGCGCGCAGAAGAGCACGTTGGACGCGTAGACCGCGAAGAGCGTGAGCCCCGCCAGCCGCTTGTCCACGTAGTGGCTGTAGAAGTAGGCGTGGTTGATGGCCAGGTAGCGCTCGATACTCATCGCGCAGATGATGCTGAGCCCCGACAGGCCAAAGAAAAGCAGGATGAAGGTGCTGTACTCGCACAACGCGTGGCCCCCGGGCCACTGGCCCTTCAAGTAGGTGGCGATGGTCACCGGGCTCACCAGCAACGTGCCCAGCAGGTCGGTGACCGCCAGCCCGCATACCAGTGTGTAGAAAGTCGTCTCCTTCTGCTCTTTGCGCGACTTACAGAGCACCACGATGGCCACCAGGTTGCCCACCACCCCGAAGATGAACATCACCGCCGGGATGGTCACTGGGCTGTTCAGTGGGTTGGAGGCCTGGGAGGAGGATGCATTGGTCCCAGGGGCGGTCATGGTGGTGGCCGACGGTACACTGCCTTGGAGTGCGAGGCTGGGTCTGTGGAGAATAGGAGAGACGAAGAAGCGATGAGCAGAAATTACCACCTGCAAAAAGGTGTCAGACCCACTCCCAAGAAACAATATACTGATGAGAGATCGGGGGAGCAACTCGATCCAACATTGTGGACTGCAGCCACTTACCAACTGCAGCAACCTAAATCTCCAGGCTCCGGCTAAGTCCTGCCGGCAGCACCACTCTACGGGCATTAATATTTATACGTTGATACTGTCTTTCTCTCCTCTCCCCAACCCAACTCATTCCACTGCCAAGATGAACAAGACCTATCTCAAGGGAAAACGGGCTTGCTCGTTTTCCCGACAGATTCTGAGTCAATAAAAGTCTCGCTGAAAACAAGTTATGGAAGATAATTTGAAGAGAGCACTCTTCATTTCCTGGCTACGCTCAAGGGGCGCCTGCACCGCTCTCTGCCCAGTGCCCCCAACCCTGTCTCACCTGTGGCAGCCGCGGAGGTTGCAGTTACGTAAGCCCCCAGGGTCAAGCCTCAGGTGTCCTGGACAAGCCTTCAACCTGCCCTCCGCCGTGCCCTGCTCAATGTGAAGCTTGCCAAGCCTCTGCCTTCTCAGAGCCTGCTCTCGATGGCTGCCAGTTTTCCGGAACTGGGGTCAGTGGTCAGCTTTCAAAAACTTGGAGAAACAGAAGGGCAGCGAAATGGGTCAGTGAAGCCCGATCCTGGATTGCTTTATTCCTTCGTCTTTTCCTTCGTTTCTTCAAAGACGCTCCAAGCTTTGCAGAGCCCGCGGGAATCGTCCGTGGGCGGACAGCTCTCAGGTGTGCGGCGGCAAGCGCTGGTGGCGCCGAGCCTGGGTACNGGATTGCTTTATTCCTTCGTCTTTTCCTTCGTTTCTTCAAAGACGCTCCAAGCTTTGCAGAGCCCGCGGGAATCGTCCGTGGGCGGACAGCTCTCAGGTGTGCGGCGGCAAGCGCTGGTGGCGCCGAGCCTGGGTACCCGGCTCGGGCCGCCCTTCTCCCCAGCCCAGGGCAGCGCGGGCGGCTACCGGGGCTGGCGGCTACAGCTGAGGGCGCTTCTGACGCCCTGGGGGCGGCTTGAGGTCCTCTCGGCCCGAGGCTCTGACCTGGGGCGGTTCATCTTCCTCTCGGGCTGCCGGGTTTCCAGCTCCGCTCTTGCCCGTCCAGCCTCTGTACAAACTTTTCTGCAGCTTCAAGTTTCCCTGCCGGGGGCGGGGCCACACCGCGCGCGGCCTGGGCGCCCATTGGCCGGATGTGAAGTGGGTGGGGCGCTCGCTCGCTCCTGTGCGCGGAGAGGAAGCGCTGCGGGCCGGAGGGCGGGGCCCCGGGCGGCGCGGGTCCCGCCGCGCCTCTGCCCGCTGCTTGCCTGCGGCTTTCCAGCCCACCGCCGGGCTGGGATGGTGGAGGCTTGGCCTCCCTGCTCCAGGCAGGTGGTGCGGAAAGGCCGCGGTCCGCGGGGACCTTGGGGGAGTCCCGGTATTCTCCTGTGCACCCTCTTAGCTACTTTGCACTCGGTATCCAGGGCGGACAGCTCGGAAACCGGCATCTTCTTCGCTGGCTCCTTCTCCAAGTGGGCTATTTCTCGCACCTTCTTCAGCCGAGTTGCAACATCTGGGTGCTGGGAAGGGAGGTCAGCGGCTTAGGATTCTACCTGGGAGCTGTCGAGGTGTGTGTGTGCGCGCGCGCGCGCGGCTCGGNGGAAACCGGCATCTTCTTCGCTGGCTCCTTCTCCAAGTGGGCTATTTCTCGCACCTTCTTCAGCCGAGTTGCAACATCTGGGTGCTGGGAAGGGAGGTCAGCGGCTTAGGATTCTACCTGGGAGCTGTCGAGGTGTGTGTGTGCGCGCGCGCGCGCGGCTCGGTGAGGAGAAATCGGGTGCGTGCACGAGTGGCCCCGGATCAGAAGTAAGGGTGCGCGTGAGTGTCGTGGTGGCCGGATGGGAGAGTGGGCACCAGGGTTGGGCGGGGAAACGACGAGGAATCCATCCTCTCACCACGAAAGGAGTTCGTTGGCAGTGCCGAGGCAAAAAAAAGGTGAGGGGATGGGGGGAAGCCGGGACAGCAACGTATCCCGTCGCAAGAGGCAGAGACCTGCGGCTGCGGAGAGCCTGCGGGCGGCCCTCCGGGGGACCGACAGTGACTGCGTAGGACCGCGGAGACCTTTGTCCTCCTTCGGGGAACTTCTCCGGCTCGTGAGAACGGTTAGACTGAGTTTCGTGTCTGGGCTCGGTTAACAGTCGGATTTAGACACCTTCACCATGAATTCTTGGAAAGGCTGATACAGAGAGACTGGGATTGTTTTCAAGTAAAGGAATTGTCCAGTCACTACCTCACTGGTTCAACTCTTGGAAAAGCCTATTTGCTCTACCTTTTAATCTTTGAATTACAATTTGGCTTCTTCTCGTTATTCCCTTCTTTCTATTTTACTTGCTACAGTCAGAACTGAAAACTAAAAAAAAAAAAAAAAGATTGTAAAACTTTATGGCATAATTATAACCGCTTCACCATTTTTTTTAAACCATAAAGTGAGATTGTGTGAGCCTTCATAATTTCAGTTCCTAGGATCTCTTTCCAGAGGTCGGATACATGCATTCTAACATAATGCATCTCCTCACAGGATAGATAAATAACTTGATCCTTTTATATGCTAAAGCAGGCACTCATGCCTTTATTATTTCGTGAATGTACAAACCTAAGAATTTATCTGGTGCTCCAGTTATTCTCAAGTGACACAGTAACAAATGAGTAATAGGAGAAACAAAGCATTCCAGTTTTCAGCTAATTACAGGACATAATTGTACAAGGCACCATGTGGATATATTGATGTAACATCAATCTGTTGTTTGTATTGTTTCCACATGAATATCGGGTTCGGAAAGAAACACACATTTGGTAGCAGATGTAAAAAGAACTGATGGAGATCAGTTTCTCAGAGCCCTAATCCACTATAACCACTCCTGTTGTCTGTGCTTCCTGTTAAGTAGTAAGCTCTAGGATTGTGTCAGCATTGAAAAAGGAAACTGCACGTTCTACCCCCAATCTTCTGTGACCAAATTGCATCACTGTCACCCTGTCAGGTGGTTGTTAGTAAGAGTTTGAAGGCAAGTGGGAAGTTCCACTTATAATCCCCCTCTGCCAATAAAATTTTTTTTCCAATTCTCTTTGCATTTGAAGTTCCTAAAATGGAGAACAATTTGAATTGGTCCTTGTTAACTTTTCATGATGAAGAGTATTTTAAATATAAAAGTTGAGGCACTCTGTTGAGAGAATTAGGATTAGAGATTTTAGCACATTGCTGATAAATTGGACTTGTTACCAATAGAGCTGTTTTTCTTACTACTCATTTACATTTATTTTCCAAAGTTAGCTTTACGAAAATGAAAATAAGAATCCAGAATATGAGACTGAAAAAATGTTATGAGGTTTACCTCTACCCTCTCTTGGTACATGATTCTTAAAACTTAAGTTTAGACTTCAAAAGTAGAAGTTGAAAATTTGGAAACAAATATTTTATTTTCTTTATTTGAAAAACTAGGACACTGTTGTTCAGTGTCCCTCACACTCTTCTG
This sequence comes from Neotragus pygmaeus, assembly GCA_006410875.1. Lineage (NCBI taxonomy): Eukaryota > Metazoa > Chordata > Mammalia > Artiodactyla > Bovidae > Neotragus > Neotragus pygmaeus. The sequence continues at coordinate 1,190,409 of SJYV01034183.1, forward strand.
GGAATGTACGTTGCAAAAGAAAACAAAGAATCACCACGATTAGGCGGGCAATTCTTATCTTTGTTTGTGTATTTTAAGAAAAGATTTTATTCTAAGCATTGATTTGTATCCTCTCTTGCCATTTCTGCCTCAATCCCTACTCTACACTGTAAGTCTGTGTTTCAATTCTGTCATCAAATCCTCCCTGAAGGTTTGCACTAGTCCAAGAATGGCCTGACTGATCCTTTTGATTACTCTCTGCTAGCTAATTACTGGACTATTCTTTTAGGTCAACATCATAAGGCGGGAACTCTTAAAAGCAGAGTGCACTTNGTCTGTGTTTCAATTCTGTCATCAAATCCTCCCTGAAGGTTTGCACTAGTCCAAGAATGGCCTGACTGATCCTTTTGATTACTCTCTGCTAGCTAATTACTGGACTATTCTTTTAGGTCAACATCATAAGGCGGGAACTCTTAAAAGCAGAGTGCACTTGCTGCTGCTACTGCTGCTAAGTCGCTTCATTCGTGTCTGACACTGTGCAACCCCACAGACGGCAGCCCATTGGGCTCCACCATCCCCGGGATTCTCCAGGCAAGAACACTAGAGTGGGTTGCCATTTCCTTCTCCAATGCATGAAAGTGAAAAGTGAAAGTGAAGTCTCCCAGTCATGCCCGACTCAGCGACCCCATGGACTGCAGCCCACCAGGCTCCTCCGTCCATGGGAGGCTACCAGCTACATTCCCTTTGACTAGGTTGAATCTTCCTTGGGTCAGAAGAATGGGTAACCAAGGGGCTAGTTCTTGGGAGGAAGGTAGCAGGATGAATCAGATCTGGCCTGGACCCCATACTGTGGCAAAGCTGGCCAGATCTTAGAGCATTCCTAAAGAGCTAACATTCACGTAGCAAAGCCCACACAAAACCTGCTCTCTGTCATTCAGGACTGGCCATATAGATACTCAAAAAGGTGAAAAAAGTGTCTATCTGGTGCAGATAACCCAGTGCCCGTGGCCACATCTTCCTTCCACCTGCTCACCCAACTGGTTCAGTAAATTACAAGCATGACATTAACCTGATGTTGGGCATGAAAAGAGGTCCATGATTGTGGCTTTGGTCCCTCCCTTTTTAGCAGTACATTTTAAATATGCACCTAATTATTTTCATTTTCCAAGCATACATTTTGTGCTGATTCTGCTGCTGATTCTGCTGTTACACATGTTAGTACTGTGATTGACTCCTCAGCGTCTTTATGTGGGCCTGAATTACCACTGTAGAGGCTGGTCGCCACCAAGTGATTGCTTCAGGCTTGCTTCTTCTCTGACAGTTTCACTCATCAAAGTGACAGCTTTCTACCTTTTTATTCTTCCCCTCTTCTTTCTCTGGACAGATATTTCCACTGCACTCCCATTGTAAACTGGGCTAATGGACAAAGAAAGAAGATTATTTAATTAATGTTGATCATTTTTAAAAAGAAACTTTTTATTTTGTATTGAGGTACAGCCAATTAACAAACAATGTTGTGATTGTTTCAGATGAACAGTGAAGGGACTCACCCATACATATATAAGTGTCCATTCTCCCCGCCAAACCCCCGTCCCATACAGGCTGCCATACAACATTGAGCAGAGGTCCTTGTTGGTTATCCATTTTAAATATAGCAGTGTGTACATGTCAATCCCAAACTCCCTAACTATCTTGCTCATTTTGGAAGGTACGGGTGGAGAGATAAAGTCTTATAAGTCCAGGTGTCTCTTCTATAGGAAGATGGACATGCTGATTATATTTTAGTTTCTTCTCACATCCCCTGAATTGCTGTATATTTTAGCACTTCAGAAAATACACAGAGACTCCCTGGTTTAGTCATCAACACCCTCATTTTCTATAGCTTGGTAACTGCTTTCCACAGAACTTTCACAATTGCATTCATAAAGTAAAAGAAAAAAGTGAAAAAGTTGGCTTAAAGCTCAACACTCAGAAAACTAAGATCATGGCATCCGGTCCCATCACTTCATGGCAAATAGATGGAGAAACAGTGGCTGACTTTATTTTGGGGGGCTCCAAAATCACTGCAGATGGTGACTGCAGCCATGAAATAAAAAGATGGTTTCTCCTTGGAAGAAAAGTTTTGACCAACCTAGACGGCATATTAAAAGGCAGACATTACCTTGCCAACAAAGGTCCGCTTGTCAAGGCTATGGTTTTTCCAGTAGTCATGTATGGAAGTGAGAGTTGGAGTATAAAGAAAGCTGAGCACCGTAGAGATGCTTTTGAACTGTGGTGTTGGAGAAGACTCTTGAGAGTCTCTTGGACTGCAAGGAGATCCAACATAAAGAAAATCAGTCCTGAATATTCATTGGAAGCACTGATGCTGAAGCTGAAACTCCAGTATTTTGGCTACCTGATGCAAAGAGCTGACTCAATGGAAAAGACCCTGATGCTGGGAAAGATTGAAGGCAGGAGGAGAAGGGGACAACAGAAGATGAGATGGTTGGATGGCATCACCGACTCAATGGACATGAGTTTGAGTAAGCTCCAGGAGTTGGTGATAGACAGGGAGGCCTGGCATGCTGCAGTCCATGGGGTCACAGAGTCAGACACAAATGAGCAACTGAACTGAACTGTGCTCTTCTTAGTAACCCCCTGAAGATGTTAGGTAGATGTGATGGAGACCCATGCTTTACCAAATCCTGTTTCCATTTTTTTTCCTGAACACGTAGCTGGATGGCATTTCCCAGACTTCTTGTGGCTAGCTGAGGCTCATGTGGCTGTATTCTGGCTAGTGGAAATAGGAGGAAGTGATGTGTATCAATTTCAGGCCTGGTCCCTTAAAGGACCCTGATCCTCTGTGCTCTCTATCTTCCCTTTTCTGCCAACAGGATACAAGGCCCTGGTGTATGGCAGAACAACTAGGTAGAAGGTAACTGCATGGAGGGAAGACCTCATTCTACTCCCAGTGACCTTCACTGGACAGTGAAATGAAGAGCAGTAATCCCCTGAGATTTGAGGGGCTGCTTGTTTGGCCAGTTACCCTGTGCTGACAAAACAGTATGATTGGAATTATCAGTCTTTAGTAATGAGACTGTGGGCCCAAAAAAGCTATGTGACTTGCTCAAAGGCACAAAAATTAGTCAGACCAGCTGAAATTTAGCCACTGCTTAGCTTGTGAGAGACAGTGTGCTGAACGATTTATGCCTATGTCATCTAACCACACAAGAAACCTATGAAGAAGGTACTACATAGTTGTAGGCCCAGTTTACAGGTGAGCTAAGTGATATTTGGTTGAGGAATGTGGAGGAGGACATTGTCATTTCTTAAAAGACTACACAGCATTTGGGGATGGCAATGTGAAGGGTCCCACTGGCTGCTGGTTGAGGCTTCCTGACCTTCTTGATTAGGTGTGACCTTGGCTGAGTGTGCTCTGCCTGTCTTCCTGTTGATTGCTTGTGTGTTGATTGTCTTTCCAATAAATTATTTTCCTACTTAAATTGATCATGCTCAGTTTCTATTGCTTGCAAATAATCACCCCACCTAGCACAGAGAGGTTGAGTAAATTACAGATCACAGTATTAATAAATGGCAGAACAAAGATTTAAATCTAGGTCTGTCCAATCCCCAAACCTCTATCTCTAACCTCTGTATTTCTTAGCCCAGGAACTACAGCCACATAACTCTTAGTCTTTTTTTCTTCCTTAGTATCACTGGCTTTGGGATAAAGAAACTCTGGATTCAGGGTCATAGTAAGTAAGTTAAGTAGCCTAAACCTTACTGAAAAGGAGTTTTTACTAAGTTGATTCTTTTGAAGTTTAAGTAATATAGTAATCCAAATGAAGAAAATATCTGGCACATATTAAAAATAGTTATCATTTCTACATACAGTTATGTTCCCCAAATTTATGCATATAGCATTTATCCTCCCTGATGTTTTAGAGGGCATCATAATAAGTTGAGTATATATTACTTTGATAGAACTTATTTTTGCCTCTGGCTTGCCCAAAATATCCAAAAACTGGTTGTATATGATCACAGAAAGAGAATTAAGGTATTTGTTCAGATAATTTTGGGCTTTCCTGGTGGCTCAGTGGTAAAGAATCCACCTGTCAATCAATAGAGGAAATGCGAGTTCAATCTCTGGGTCAGGAAGCTCCCCTGGAGGAGGAAATGACAACCCACTCCAGTATTCTTGCCTGGGAAATCCCATGGACAGAGGAGCCTGGCGGGGCTATAGTCCATGGGGTCACAAAAGAGTTGGACATGACTTAGCAACTAAACAATAACAAATAAGATAGTTTAGTCAATCCCCTTTCCTTCCCTTTGTGAGAATGAAAGAATTACTTTCAAAGAGATGATTCCTATTGCCTACTTAACGTTAACTTTATTAGATAATTTCTCAAGATTACACCTAATATTGACTGTAATCACAGTCTAGCTATTGAGCTGATAGTAAATTTTACCCAGACACAGAATTTACCTGGTTTTCTTCCAAAATAAGTTTCCCTTTTTTTTTTTCCAATTTTGAGATATTTATAAGAAGAACCAAAGCACTTTTATTGGAAGAAATGAATGCAACTCTCCCTGGAAGCAGGGAACCAATGTGTGGAACTTGCAGAGGGGAGGAAGACTAGGAGGGGGACATTTTCAATCAAAAATGGATAGGAAGAAAAAAACAAGCATCTTTGTGAGCAAAGATATGATGGGGAAAGTAGCTGCTCTTGGACAGGGCTCAGCCTGTTCTGCCAGGTGCTGTCTATAGCTATGAGGTCCCTTGACTTGCATCAGCTTATCCAGGGCACCCCTGGAACCCTGTCCTGCAAAAACAGCTAGTCTGCTAGCACAATGCTTGGCAAATCCAGAGTAACATGAGTGTTCAGAACTTACACTCTTGACCTTTGTCATCCATACAAATTCCACTTTACAGTCTCACAGTAGTCTCTTCATTTCTGATATTTATATGTAGACACAGCCAACCTAAAGAGACATACACACAAGTCGCTGCCCCCAGCCTACCAATAACACATCCCTGCGTGCATCCTCAGACATAGATCTCTCAGTTGACCCAGGACATGGAGAAACATAATGCTTTCATTTTTCTGTGAGTGATGTGCTTTACCTGGAGTACTCATTGCACTTGAATTGCCCAGTCACAAACATTTCTTCCTCCTTTCAGCCTGCCATTTATTCATCCATTCAAAATGTACTTGTGTAAAGGACTAGGATAACCTCTGCGTGCATCCTTTGAGCAAAATAAACAGTTCCTGCCCTTATGTAACTTTATGTAATGGGAAAAAGCTTACTGTCCAGAAAGGGAAACATTCATATAAGCACATACACTTAGATATTTACAACCTGGCATCAATGCTTCATTTAGATTTGAGAGCAGGAATGGCCATCTGAAGAGGTGGTATCTTCTAACCAGAGTATAGTTTGTTTCCCTTCAAGATGGCTCTTTAGTTAACAACAGGTTATCTTCCTCTCACAGTACAGGAAGCTTTAAGCATATTCTGGCTCAGAGCTTCTCAAACACTCTGTTTGATGCTTCAGAAAAGATAGCTGCACATTCTATAGGTCAATGGCTAGAGCAGAGAAGGTTTCTGAGAATTCAGAGAATGTATCTTGAGGAAACTGTTGTTGTTCAGTTGCTAAATCGTGTCTGACTCTTTGCAACCCCATGCACTACAACACACCAGGCTTCACTGTCTTTCACTAAGTCCCAGAGTTTGCTCAAACTCATGTCCATTGTGTCGATTATGCCATCCACCTAGCTCATCCTCTGTCACCACTTTCTCCTTCTGCCCTGAATCTTTCACATCATCATCATCTTTTCCAATGAGTTGGCTCTTTGCATCAGGTGACCAGAGTATTGGAGATCCATCATCAGTCCTTCCAGTGAATATTCAGGCTTAATTTACTTTAGGACTGAGGAAACTAGGAGCTGAAAAAAACCCTACTGAGGTGCATTGAAGTAAAGGAAATCATTGAAATTTGAAAAGAGGAACCCATGATCTGAGAAAATCTGCTGCTTTACTGTGAACTTCTGCAACAGAAGTTCAAAGCTGTCCGTTGTAGAGGGTGAGGTAAAGGAGAAGTGAAGCGGGATTGCTTTCTGAGGATAATATCAACTTCTCCGACTATTAAAATTCAAGTCAAAATCAGTATCAGGCCTGTCCAACTCCTTGCATTTCATGTTAAAAAGTATTGGTCACAAAGGAAACTAAAAGTATAACCAAAACTTTGCTGTAGTTTATGCAGGTCTAAGAGTATGAAAGTCAAAGTCAGTGAATAAGGCTGTTTGTTTTATCAGTTCAGTTCAGTCGCTCAGTCATGTCTGATTCTTTGTGACCCCATGAATCACAGCATGCCAGGCCTCCCTGTCCATCACCAACTCCTGGAGTTCACTCAGACTCACGTCCATCGAGTCAGTGATGCCATCCAGCCATCTCATCCTCTGTCGTCCCCTTCTCCTCCTGCCCCCAATCCCTCCCAGCATCAAAGTCTTTTCCAATGAGTCAACTCTTCGTACGAGGTGGCCAAAGTACTGGAATTTCAGCTTTAGCATCATTCCTTCCAAAGAAATCCCAGGGCTGCTCTCCTTCAGAATGGACTGGTTGGATCTCCTTGCAGTCCAAGGAACTCTCAAGAGTCTTCTCCATCACCACAGTTCAAAAGCATCAATTCTTCAGTGCTCAGCCTTCTTCACAGTCCAACCNTCTAGGTTGGTCATAACTTTCCTTCCAAGGAGTAAGCGTCTTTTAATTTCATGGCTGCAATCACCATCTGCAGTGATTTTGGAGCCCAGAAAAAGTCAGCCACTGCTTCCACTGTTAACCCATCTATTGCCATGATTTCTATTTGCCATCTATTTCCCAGATGCCATGATCTTAGTTTTCTGAATGTTGAGCTTTAAGCCAACTTTTTCACTCTCCTCTTTCACTTTCATCAAGAGGCTCTTTAGTTCTTTGTTTTCTGCCATAAGGGTCATCTGTATATCTGAGGTTATTGATATTTCTTCCGGCAATCTTGATTCCACCCTATGCTTCCTCCAGCCCAGCATTTCTCATGATGTACTACCAACAGTATCACCTTTTAAAAATATTTTCCAATTTTCTATGTAAAAAATAGCACCTTGTTTTAATTCTTATATTTATTACTTATGAAGTTTGGTGTTAAAATGTGGCTCCACTTTGAGATCCAAGGACTTCCATAGCTCAGTCCAGTGGTTAAGACTCTGCACTTTCACTGCAGGAGGCATGTATTTGATCCCTGGTCAGGGAACTAAGATCCTGCATGCCTCCCAGTGTGACCAAAAAACAAAGAAAACAAAAGAAATAAACCAACCAAACAAAAATGAACAAACATAGATATATCTGAGATCCAGATAGTTGGTTAATTTCCTCACTACTATTATTGAATAACCCATCTCTTCACGTTGGTTTGCAGTGTTTTCTTAAACTCTTTGTTTTTAGTCATCTTGTGTACATTCTTCTAGATGAATTTTAGCCTCTGCTATGCCTGGTAGGCTGCAGTCCATGGGGTTGCTGAGGGTCAGACATGACTGAGCGACTTCACTTTCCTGCATTGGAGAAGGAAATGGCAACCCACTCCAGCATTCTTGCCTGGAGAATCCCAGGGAGGGGGGAGCCTGGTGGGCTGCTGTCTATGGGGTCNTTTTTTTTTTTAACTGATTCACCTTTCCTTCTTAGAATTATCTACAGAAATAGTATCCACAGTCTCAATAGTCAACTGTTCCAGTTTTTTCCCTATATACATTAAAAATGCCTTAATAAAACAAAAGATTTTGAAATGCTTATTTATATTGCCCCCAATCATACTCTGTAGCATGTTTCTTGTATATTATTATGTATGTGAACCACCTAGAGAATCTAATGAAAAAGTAGATGTTGATTTAGGAGGTTTCGGGTGTGGCCCAAGATTCTGCATTTCTAGGAAGCTCCCAGACAATGCTGACCCTGCTGGTTAGGGACCATACAATGAGTAGCAATGTCTGCACCTCAGTCTGAGAAACACAGGAACAGAGGATATTGACAGTAAATGTCATTGCTAGGACCCAAGCCACTCTGTGCTCTCCCGATGTCCTCTCGCTCTAGCCTGAGTCCTTACCAAGGGTGGAGTGAGGCACAGATGCTATGCCATCCTCCAGGTCATTTTCTCACTATGCCAGCCTATTACACCAGCTTTCTGTACTAGACATGCTGTTTTTCTGGGACAATTTTTTTCTCAGGAGAATTTTTTTTTTCTCCTTCATGAAAATGTCATCTGGTCATCTGCCATACCCGTGCAAGGCCCAGACATGCCTGAGTCCTAGATGGCTAAAGGCTTTAGCCTGCAGTTGCACCTCTGCTTCTCAGGCGTGTGCTCCCATCTAAACTGTGTACCCAAGACACCCTTCGTTGTACATAGCCCCATCCTGACTACCTAGTGAAGTGCTCAGGAAATATATACTTGTCCACCTGACTTTCTGCCTGGTACCTTTCTAAATAAAATATGCAGGATATCAAAGTTTGAATAATTTACCTTTTCCTACAACCTACTATGGAATTAATCAGTAGCAGCATGAGCATCCAGAGGCTTTAGTCACTGATATTTCAAAAGAACATTTGGGTGGAAAACTGCATGGAAACAAGATATGCTGTGATAAAGGAAGAAGTCCAGGTGATTCTTTCACGGTCCAGGGGAATCTTCTACTTAGATTTGTTTATATTCCTTTTTTTCCAAAGAGAGATGTGTATCTTTCTGTGTATTTGAAGGCAACTTCATCTTGCAGAATTGCTCTTATATTTAATCACAATGGTGCTGTGTTTCTGTGAAATAAGCCAGTGGCAATTTGAGAGTAATGAGTCATTCATGGTACTGAATTGCAATTTGAAATGCAGAGACATCTTTCTTCCTCCATCAATCTGCAGTGGACCCTAAGGACAAGTCATCTTGAGGACGTGAGTCGAGAACTTGCGCACTCAATATTGAGGAACCGAGTTTGGGGTTTTTTACCATATTTACTCACCTATAATGGTGACATTTGCTGTGAAACAAAAAGTCTTGACTCTTCTTAATGATTTTCAAATCACTCAGTGGATTGAGGTACAGTTTTTGTTTCCTTAGATGTGTTCTCCCTTGGTTTCCCTTGGCCAAAAGCCATGACTGGAAAGATGGTGTGTGAACAGTGCTCTGGAATCCAGAGACCCACTCCCACCTGTGTAACTACAGGTTCTCAGATTTCAGAACACCAGAAAACAAACCAAAAGTAACAGTAACATGCCACAGAGAATCCAATCTTCTTAAGGGACCTTGACTCAGATGTGAGACCCAGGACCAAGCTCAGAGATGCTGATTTAGCTAGTTTGGCACGGAGCTCAGGAAATCTGTATTTTTAACCAACCCCACCCCATTCTACCCCAGGTGGTATGAAGATCACCGTTTGAGAACCTCCATGGACAGAGAGGACTTCAGAAGCTCAGCCTTCCATTTGCAAATCGCTCATCCCCTGCTGTGCATAGAATGCTTTAAACAGGAAGGGGGTCCAGAGCCTGGCTGTCAGCTTTTGGGGCTACTCCCTGGCTCCTCACTAAGTCTCTGTGTCCTCTGTGCCTTAGTCTTCCTTATTGTAGGGTGAGCGGTACAGATCTCTGCCATTTGAGAAGACTGTCCAGCAAATACACTGATGCTGGTGATAGAGATGAATGAGGGGTATTCTTGGAGCCAGATTTGGGACTTTATTTTCTAGAGCATTGTGACTGACTCTCACTCCTTCAAGACTTTCCGAGGGACCCGTTATTATTACCAAAGAGGAAGATTTCACTTATGGAGGAAATTAGCCTCCAGAGAGCTGGCATTTGTTTTCCTTTGTTGCTGTGTACCAGGGTTGGCGCATTTGTCTGAGAATCTTGCCATTTTGACAAACTTTGGGGAATGAAAGCTAAGTGAATCCTGAGAGAGGGGAGGGAGGCTCTAAGCTCCAGGTGCCCATAAAGGTTTCCTTTTTTATGACTTCCTTTCCTAACAGTAGGTCGACAGAAGAATGTTACTACATTCGGCTCTTTGCAGCTCAGATTCACTAGGTCAGGCAGGTTGGCAAGTTACTTTATGTGCGTTAAAAAATGCTTAATGCCTTTTGACAGTAAGAGCCCCAAGAAGTTGCTATCATATTAATGAATCCTCTGAGGGAGAGATTCCTGAACAAATCTGTGAGGTCATACCCAGGCCGGTGATTTCTGCCTCAGGAGCACAGTTATGTCAGCCTCTGAGGTGCCCATGCATAATAAACCACCCATGAAGCCAGCTCCAAGTGCTTGGGGAAAGGTGGTCACACTTTTAGTTGGAGGTAAAAGCTGATTTATTTTTCAGCTGTGAAATATTAGAAAAGGAAATTTTCATTTGCCACTTTTTAGTTAAAAACATAAGGACCTTTTTAAAAACACAAATTTCCTAGCATGGAGTGGCATTCAACATTTTTGCAATTAAAATGATAATGGAACATTTCTTATAAGAACTTCTCTTTAAAATCAGTGCGATAGGTTCACAGCACATTAGAAGGAATTATGTAAAGCAGCCTCTCTGTTCCAAGTTTTATTTTAAGAGCTAATTTATTCCAGATTCTGCAGGAAAAAACCGTTCATGTGACAAGCCTGCTAACAGATGTCAATTTAGTTTTATAGCACATGCCTGCACTTCAGAGTCAGAAAATGGAGATTATTCTTTTTGCCTCTATTTATTACATGGTGCAGCTTCATAACATTATGCCCTAGAGGACAGCTGATTAATAACCTAGAGGCAAGCAACTTATCACCTGCTTTCCTCTTCTGCAGTGTTGAGTGTAAGCTTTATTTCATATTACCCTTTTGGATTAAGAGAGGAGCTATAAAAAGCAAAGGTGACAGAAAATGGATTTTTCTATTATAATATCATGTAGGTCAGAAGACAGATTATACTGTAGTGAAGAGCAATAAAAGAAAAAAATAAGAATTAATCAACAGAATAGAAGTGAATCTATTTTGTGGTGTTGGTTGATAAAACAAAGTAATTATATGTGAAAAATGTTATGTCAAAACCAACCACAGCAGGAACTCTCCACTTCATACATCCAAGACCCATTTCTCAATGTTTACATGGCACAGTAATTATTAGTTTATATGTTACACTTCTCTTTACATTCCCTTCTGTCCAGTCCATCCATCCATTTATCCATTCCTCCATCTGTCTATCTAATAAATATTTATTAAGCATCTTCTATATGCAAGGATTTGTGCTTAAAAATATAAGGACAAACAAGTCTTTTGTTAATTAAAAATTGTTTAAAATTGTAGTGACATGCAAGGGATGATGCTGTGAAAGTGCTGCACTCAATATGTCAGTACATTTGGAAAACTCAGCAGGAGCCATAGGACTGCAAAAGGTCAGTTTTCATTTCAATCCTAAAGAAGGGCAATGCCAAAGAATGTTCAAACCACCATACAATTGTGCTTATTTCATATGCTAGCAAAATTATGCTCAAAATTCTTCAAGCTAGGTTTCAGCCTTCTGTGAACTGAGAACTTCCAGATGTACAGGTGGAATTTAGAAAAGGCAGAAAAACCAGAGATCAAATTGTCAACATTCACTGGGTCATAGAAAAAGCAAGGGAATTCCAGAAAAAATACCTGTTTCATTGACGACGCTAAAGCCTTTGACTGTGTAGATCACAAAAAACTGTGGAAAATTCTTAACGAGATGAGAATACCAGACCACTGTACCTGTCTTCTGAGAAACCTGTATGCAGGTCAAGAAGTAACAGTTAGAATTGAACATGGAACAAGAGACAGGTTCAAAACGGGATAGGAGTACGTCAAGGCTATATACTGTCACCCTGCTTATTTGGCTTATATGCAAGGTACATTATATGAAACACTGGGCCTGGATGAATCACAAGCTGGAATCAAGATTGCAGGGAGAAATATCAGTAACCTCAGATACGCAGATGATACCACTCTAGTGGCAGAAAGTGAAGAGGAATTAAAGAGCCTTTTGATGAGGGTGAAAGAGGAGAATGAAAAAGCTGGCTTGAAACTCAACATTTAAAAAACGAAAATCATGGCATCTGGTCCCATCACTACTTCATGGCAAATAGAAGAGGGAAAAGTGGAAGCAGTGACAGATTTTGTGGTCCAAAATCTTGGAGTCCAAAAACACTGTGGACAGTGACTGCAGCCATAAAAGTAAAAGACGCTTGCTCCTTGAAAAGAAATCTTTGACAAACCTTGACAGCATATTAAAAAGCAGAGAGATCATTTTGCTGACAGAAGTCCGTGTAGTCAAAGCTATGGTTTTCCCAGTAGTCATGTATGAATGTGAGAGGTGTACCATAAAGAAAGCTGATGTTTACGNCTTTGACAAACCTTGACAGCATATTAAAAAGCAGAGAGATCATTTTGCTGACAGAAGTCCGTGTAGTCAAAGCTATGGTTTTCCCAGTAGTCATGTATGAATGTGAGAGGTGTACCATAAAGAAAGCTGATGTTTACGAATTGTGGTGCTGGAGAAGACTCTTGAGAGTCCCTTGGACTGCAAGGAGATCAAACCAGTCAATTCTAAGGAAGTCAACCCTGACTGTTCATTGGAAGGACTGGTGCTGAATTTGAAATTCCAATATTTTGGCCACCTGAGGTGAAGAGCCAGCTCATTGGAAAAAACCGTAATGTTGGAAAAGATTGAAGGCAAAAAGAAAAGGGGGCAGCAGAGGATGAGATGGCTAGATAACATCACTGACTCAGTGGACACAAACTTGGGCAAACTCTGAGAGAGAGTGGAGGACAGGGAAGCCTGGCGTGCTGCAGTCTATGAGGTCACAAAGAGTCAGACATGACTTAGCAACTGAACAACAACAATAGAAAATTTACTATATTAACTATTTTTAAGTAATGCTGAGTATGTTCACATTGTTGTGAATCTCTAGAACATTTTCATCTTGCACAACTGAAACTTTACACTCATTAAACACAGATTTTCCTCTTCCCCCAGCCCTTGGCAACCACCATCCCACTTCCTGTTTCAATAAATGTAACTATGCTAGGTGCCTCATATAAATGGAATCATACAGTAATTTTCTTTTTGAGACTGATTTATTTCACTTAGCATAATGTCCTCATGCGTCATTCATATTGTAGCATGTTTCTTCCTTTTTAAAGCTGAATAATCCTTTCTTTTTAAAGCTGCATAATCCCTTGTATGTATATACACAATTTTATTTGTCCTTTTATCTGTCAGTGGACAACTGGGTTTATTTCACCTCTTGCCTACTGTGAGAATGCTCACAGTGAGTGTGCAAATATCTTTTCAAAATCCTGTCTCTAGTTCTTTTGGCTGTAGACCCAGAAATGGAATTGCTGGATCCTATGGTAATTCTGTTTTTAAATTTTTTTGAGAAACTGCCATACAGTTTTTCATAGTGGCTGCACCATTTTACATTTCCATAAACAAGTATCTTAAGATTTAACACATGTCTAAAAGGACAGAAATGTGATCCTGTAATGAGTGCTAAAAAGTACAGTGTTTTATGGGGAGTGTTTAATAGAGAAATCCAATCTAATATGTCATTTATTTTTATATTCCTGATGCCTACAGGTGGAGCATGGCAACCCATTCCAGTATTCTTGCTTGGAGAATCCCATGGACAGAGGAGCCTGGTGGGCTACAGTCCATAGGGTCGCACAGAGTCAGACATGCCAAGGGCTGGGGGAAGGGGAAAATCTGTGTTTAATGAGTGTGAAGTCAGAAGTGACTTAGCGAGTGTGCATGCATGCACACACATATTGCCTATAGTGGAAACTCCATAAGTGGTTGGTGGGTGAGACAGTAGGCCCTGGAGACTGTTGGTGATTAGGCCCTTTTCCTTTGTTTCCTTCCTGCTATTCAGCTGCCCCCTGTTCTATGGGAATGGAAATGGAGGTCAGGGAGAGCATTTGTGAAGATTACTAGCTTTTTCTTGGCTGCCTCTACTGCTCTTTGGTGAGATTATGGAAAACATTTCCCTAGTGATGTTCTTTTTCTTATTCTATGCATCGTCTAATATTCAGAGATGTTGAGATGTTGCTACCAGATATGTCCATGCCTTTTCTTTGGGGGAGAAAAAGAAAGCTGCCTAAGGATGTCAGATGAAAATCTAGTGGTGTTTGGGAGTCATGGGGTATTCAGGGAGAAATGTTCTTTCTATTCTTAGAACACTGCCTCTATTCCCTAAAGAATTTTATTCTATAGATAGCAAAAGGCCTCTCACTCATTTTCTCATTCCACTAACATTTTGCTCAATTTTGTGCTATTTATAGACATTTTAAATTGAAATTTCATTCTTGAGATTTTTCAAGGGGATTTCAGATATTTAAGATTATATAGGCATTTGTATTTGGAGACTTAAACTTCTGGTTTTTGGTTTTACAGAAGGAATCTGTTTATCTTATCCCTAAACCAATGAAATACATGGTTAATATTCTGTCCAGTTTTTAATTTTGCTAGCAATTGAGGAAAAGAAAGAAGCTGGCTGCAAAAAGTCCTTGGCACAGCTCTTTCCTTAGACACTTTGTATTGGTTTTATTGTTTGCTATGGCATTATTCTGATGTACTAGAGAGATCCAGTTAGATATCCAGGGGGGTTCTCCCAGTTGCTCTGATCACAGTATTTACATGGAAAACAACGTTGATGACATTTTTTGAATGCTGTTTAAGGGCAGGTGGGAGTTTGGGCCATGTTGCCCTGTGGAGGTGTCACTGGCTCTCAGCCCAAAGCACCCTGATACCAGCCTTTTCTCCTGTTGGTTGTGTGAAAAACACAAGCAAATTAAGCCCTCTGAGCCATGTTTTATTTTTCTGTAAAACGAGGATGATAGTACCTTTTATGTGAGATTGTTAGCATGGATGACAGAAGACAGAAGATCTATGAAGAACCTAGCACACAGTGTCTGGGCAGTTGATCCCCAGATAGGGGCTGTTTATTAAATAGTTACTGAGTTGAATTGATTGGAATTGCTTCCCTGGTGGCTCAGACTGTAAAGAATCTGCCTGTAATGCAGGAGATCTGAGTTTGATCCCTGAGTTGGAAAGGGAAGGAAATAGCAACCCATTCTAGTATTCTTACCTGGAGAGGAGCATGCCTGGCTACAGTCCATAGGGTTGCAAAGAATCAGACATGACTAAGCAATTAACACTTTTTTAGGAGCTGTTTATTAAATAGTTATCGGGTAGAATTGATTTGAATTGTTTTAGGCCAATATTTAAATACTTAGAATGGAGTATTATAGCACAGATCATTTGGTATATTCAACAGGCAGGGAACACAGCCCATCAACAGAAAATTGGATTAAAGATTTACTGAGCATGATCCCACCCATCAGAACAAGACCGGAACAAGGTTCCCCACAGTCAGTCTCTCCCATCAGGAAGCTTCCATAAGCCTCTTATCCATCAGAGGGCAGACAGAATGAAAAGCCCATCACAGAAAACTAATCAAACTGATCACATGGACCATAGCCTTGTCTAACTCAATGAAACTATGAGCCATGCCTTGTAGGGCCGCCCAAGATGGACAAGTCATGGTGGAGAGTTCTGAGAACACGTGGTCCATTGGAGAAGGGAATGGCAAACCACTTCACAATTCTTGCCTTGAGAACCCCATGAACAGTACGTAAAGGAAAAAAGATAAGACACAAAGATGAACTCCCCAGGTCGGTAGGGGCCCAATATGCTACTGGAGAAGAGTGGAGAAATCACTCCAGAAAGAATGAAGAGATGGCGCCAAAGCAGAAACAACACCCAGTTGTGGATGTGACTGGTGATAGAAATAAAGTCTGATGCTGTAAAGAACAACGTGGAGTGTTAGGTCCCTGAATTAAGGTAAATTGGAAGTGGTCAAATGGGAGATGGTAAGAATGAACATCGACATTTTAGGAATCAGTGAATTAAAATGGACTGGAACGGGCAAATTTAACTCAGATGACCATCATACCTATGACTGTGGGCAAGAATCCCTTAGAAGAAATGGAGTAGCCCTCATAGTCAACAAGAGTCTGAAATGCAGTACTTGGGTGCAAACTCAAAAGAGACAGAATGATCTCTGTTTGTTTCCAAGGCAAAACATTCAGTATCACAGTAATCCAAATCTAAGCCCTAACCAGTAACACTGAAGAAGTTGAAGGTTAACAGTTTTATGCAACCTACTCCAGTACTCTTGCCTAGAAAAACCCATTGACGGAGGAGCCTGGTGTCCATGGGGTTGCAAAGAGTTGGACATGACTGAGTGACTTCACTTTGACTTTGAATTCACTTTGAAGACGTACAAGACTTTCTAGAATTAACACACAAAAAGGATGTCCTTTTCATCATAGGGGACTAGAATGCAAAAGTAGGAATTTTAGAGGTACCTGGAATAACAGGCAAAATTGTCCTTGGAGTACAAAATGAAGCAGAGCAAAGGCTAGCAGAGTTTTGCCAAGAGAACACACTGGTCCAACAACACAAGAGAAGACTCTACACATGGACATCACCAGATAATCAATACTGAAATCAGATTGATTATATTCTTTGCAGCCAAAGATGGAGAAAAAACAGTCAGAAAAAACAAGACTGGGAGCTGACTGTGGCTCAGATCATGAGCTCCTTATTGCCAAATTCAGACTTAAATTGAAGAAAGTAGGGAAAACCACTAGACCATTCAGGTATGACCTAAATCGAACCCCTTATGATTATACAGTGACAATAGATTCAAGGGATTAGATCTGATAGAGTGCCTGAAGAACTATGGACAGAGGTTCATGATATTGTACATGAGGCGGTGATCAAGATCATCCCCAAGAAAAAGAAATGCAAAGAGACCAAATGGTTGTATGAGGAGGTCTTACAAACAGCCAAGAAAAGAAGAGAAGCTAAAGACAAAGGAGAAAAGGAAAGATAAACTCAATTGAATGCAGAGTTCCAAAAAAATAGCAAGGAGAGATGAGAAAGCCTTCCTTAGCAATCAATGGAAAGAAATAGAGGAAAACAATAGAATGGGGAAGACTAGAGATCTCTTCAAGAAAATTAGAAATACCAAGGGAACATTTCATGCAAAGATGGGCTCAATAAAGAACAGAAATGGTATGGACCTGATAGAAGCTTAAGATATATATAAGAGGTGGCAAGAATATACAGAAGAACTATACAAAAAATATCTTAATGACCCAGATAACGAAGATGGTGTAATCACTCACCTAGAGCCAGACATCCTGCAATGGGAAGTCAAGTAGGCCTTAGGAAGCATCAATATGAACAAAGCTAGTGGAAGTGATGGGATTCCAGTGGAGCTATTTCAAATCCTAAAGGATGATGTTGTTAAAGTGCTGCATTCAATGTGTCAGCAAATTTGGAAAACTCAGCAGTGGCCACAGGACTNTCTCTGGTGAAAGCCTGAAATCAAGACCCAAGAACACAGAACCAAAACCTGTCCAGTTCCTGAAGTGCTCCTGCCTTGCTAGAGTTGCCATAAATTGCCTTTAAGTCAAAACTGCAAGGCAAGGGCAGGAATAGAGACGCAGCTGTACAGAATGGACATGTGGACACAGGTGGGGACGAGGAGGGTGGCATGAATTGAATGAATACAATTGACATATGTACACTACCATGTGTAAGTAAGATAGCTAGCTAGTGGGAAGCTGCCGTATAGCACAGGAAGCTCAGCTCTGTGTTCATGTACTATGACCTAGAGGGGTAGGCTGGGGGGAGTGGGGTGGGAGAGAGGCACAAGTGGGAAGGGATATATTTATACATATAGCCATATAGCTGATTCACTTCCTTGTACAGCAGAAACTAAAACCACATTGTAAAGCAATTAACATCCAATTAAAAAAAATTGTAAAGCGTAATTCGGGATCTGACTCCAGTGTATATGCCCAGATCACCTCCCATTACATCAGTCAGCTCAGTTCAGTTGCTCAGTCATGTCCAACTCTTTGCAACCCCATGGACTGCAGCATGCCAGTCTTCCCCGTCCATTACCAACCTCCAGAGTTCACTCAAACTCGCGTCCATTGAGTTGGTGATGCCATCCAACCATCTCATCCTCTGTTGTCCCCTTCTCCCTTTGACTAGACGGACCTTTGTTGGCAAGTAATGTCTCTGCTTTTTAATATGCTGTCTAGGTTGGTCCCATTACATAAATCTATGTTAAAGGAGATTTGGGTTAAGTTCTATAATCTTTTAGCTGGGAGCTGTCCAAAAGAACTTCCTGCGATGATGGAAGTGTCGTAGTCCGTTGTTATTGTTCAATCGCTCAGTTGTGCCTGACTCTTTGAGACCCCCTGGACTACAGCACGCCATGTCTCCCTGTCCTTCACTATCTTCCAGAGTTTGCTCAGATTCATGTCCATTGAGTCAGTGATGCTAAGGAACCATCTGTCTCATCCTCTGCCTTCCTCTCATTTGGCCTTCAATCTTTCCCAGCATCAGGGTCTTTTCCAGTGGGATGGCTCTTTGCATTAGGTCTTATTCTACCACATCCAATTAGTCACTAGCCACAGGTAGTTATTGAATGCTTCAAATGTGGCTAGTTCACTTGAGGAAATAAATATTTGTTTTATTTACTTTAAATGTACAGAGCCACTTATAACTACTCACTGGCCACCACAGTGACTGTTAAGATCGGTTTCCCTATAATTTGCATATACTTCCTTGGATCCCAGTTTTAACGTTCCACTATCAGGACTAAAATCAAAATACTTTTGTCTTTGCCAGGCACTATACTAGAAGACCGGAGAAGGCAATGGCACCCAACTCCAGTACTCTTGCCTGGAAAATCCCATGTATGGAGGAGCCTGGTAGGCTACAGTCCATGGGGTCTGGTAGAGTCAGACACGACTGAGCGACTTCACTTTCACTCTTCACTTTCATGCATTGGAGAAGGAAATGGCAACCCACTCCAATGTTCTTGCCTGGAGAATCCCAGGGATGGCAGAGCCTGGTGGGCTGCCGTCTATGGGATCGCACAGAGTCTGACACGACTGACGCGACTTNTCCCTCTTGAACCTCCTTCCCACCTCCCACCCCATCCCACCCCTCTAGGTGTCAGAGAGTACTGGGTTGAGTTGTCTGCATCATAGAGCAAATTCCCACTGGCTGTGTGGTAATATATATGCTTCAATGCTACTCTCTCAATTCATCCCAGTCTCTCCTTCCCGCTGCTATGACCACAAGTCTGTTCTGTATGTCTATGTCTCTATTCCTGCTCTGCAGATAGGTTCATCAGTATCAGTACCATTTTTCTAAATTCCATATATATGCATTAATGTATGATATTTGTTTTTCTCTTTGTGACTTACTTCAGTCTGTATAATAGGCTCTAGGTTCATCCAACTCACTAGAACTGACTCAAATGCATTCTTTTTTGTGGCTGAGTAATAATCCATTGTATATACGTACCACAGCTCCTTTATCCATTCATCTGTTGATGGACATCCAGATTGCTTCCATGTCCTGGCTATTTTAAATAGTACTGCAATGAATACTGGGGTACATGTGTCTTTTTCAATTATGGTTTCCTTAGGGTATATGCCTAGTAGTGGGAGTGCTGGGTAGTATGGTAGTTTTATTCCAAATTTTTTAGGAATCTCCATATTGTTCTCCATAGTGGCTGTTACTAATTTACATTTCCACCAGCAGTGCAAGAGGGTTCCCATTTCTCCACATCCTCTCCAGCATTTATTGTTTGTAGATTTTTTGATGATGGCCATTCTGAATGGTGTCAGGCAATACTTCATTGTAGTTTCAATTTACATTTCTTTAATAAGAAGCAATGTTGAGTATTTTTTCATGTGTTTATTAGCCCACCTGTATGGAGGTGGAGAAATATCTGTTTAGGTCTTCTGCCAACTTTTTGATTGGATTGTTTGTTTTTGATATTGAGCTGCTTGTGTATTTTGAAGATGAATCCTTTATCAGTTGCTTCATTTGCTGTTATTTTCTTCCTTTTTGAGGATTGTCTTTTCATCTTGTTTATGGCTTCCTTTGCTGTGCAAAAGCTTTTAAGTTTAATCCGATCCCATTTCTTTCTTTTTTTTTCTTTCTTATTTTCATTACTTTAGGAGGTGGGTCATAGAGGATCTTGCTGTCATTTTCGTCAGAGTGTTCTTCCTATGTGTTCTTCTAAGAATTTTAGAGTTTCTGGCCTTATATTTAGGTCTTTAATCCATTTTGCATATATCATTATGTATGGTGTTAGGAAGTATTCTAATTTCGTTCTTTTACACATAGCTGTCTAGTTTCCCAGCATCACTTATTGAAGAGACTGTCTTTTCTCCACTGTATATTCTTGCCTCCTTTGTCAAAGATAAAGTGCGCATAGGTGCTTCGGTTATCTCTGGGCTTTCTGTCTTGTTCCACTGGTCTACATTCTGTTTTTGTGCCATTACCATACTGTCTTGATGACTGTAGCTTTGTAGTATAGTCGGAAGTCAGAAAGGTTTATTCCTCTGGCTCCATTCTTCTTTCTCAAGATTGCTTTGGCCATTTGGGGTCTTTTGTGTTTCCACACAAATTGGAAAAAGTTTTTGTTCTAAGGAAAATGCCATTGGTAATTTGATAGAGATTGTATTGAATCAGTAGATTGCTTTGGGTACTCTAGTCATTTTCACAAAATTGATTCTTCCAATCCAGGAACATAATATATCTCTTCATCTCTTTATTTATTTATTTATTTAAAAAAATTTTTAAATTTAATTTTATTGTTTACTTTATTCTACTTTACAATACTGTATTGGTTTTGCCATACATCGACATGAATCCACCACAGGTGTATATGAGCTCCCAATCCTGAATCCCCCTCCCACCTCCCACCCCACATTGTCTCTCTGGATCATCCCCGTGCACCAGCCCCAAGCATCCTGCATCCTGCATCGAACATAGACCGGCGCCTCGTTTCTTACATGATAGTATACATGCTTCAGTGCCATTCTCTCAAATCATCCCACCCTCTCCCTCTCCCTCAGAAGCCAAAAGTCTGTTCTATATGCTTGTGTCTCTTTTGTTGTCTCACATACAGGGTCATCATTACTATCTTTCTAAATTCAATATATATGTGTCAGTATACTATATTGGTGCTTTTCTTTCTGGCTTACTTCACTCTGTATAATAGGCTCCAGTTTCATCCATCTCATTAGAACCAATTCAAATGTATTCTTTTTAATGGCTGAGTAATACTTCATTGTGTATATGTACCACGGCTTTCTTATCCATTCATCTGTTGATGGACATCTAGGTTGTTTCCATGTCCTGGCTATTATAAACAGTGCTGCAGTGAACATTGGGGTACATGTGTCTCTTTCAATTCTGGTTTCCTCGGTGTGTATGTCCAGCAGTGGGATTGCTGGGTCATAAGGCAGTTCTATTTGCAATTTTTTAAGGATCTCCATCTGTTTATATCATCCTTGATTTACATCATCAGTGTCTTATAGTTTTATGTATACAACTCTTTTGTCTCTGTAGGTAGTTTTATTTCTGGGTATTTTATTCTTTTTGTTGTAATTGTGAATGAGATTAATTCCTTAACTTTCTGATTTTCATTGTTAGTATAAAGAAATGCAAAATATTTCTGTGTATTGACTTTATATTCTGTGACTTTACTAAATTCACTGATTAGCTCTAGTAATTTTCTGAGAGTTTCTTTAGAGTTTTCTATGTATAGTATCATGTTGTCTGCAAACAGTGAGAGTTTTACTTCTTTTTTGCCAGTATGGATTCCTTTTTTTTTTCTTCTCTGATTGCTGTGGCTAGGACTTCCAAAATGATGTTGAATATATATATATCACATCTTTTTAAAAAATCTATTCATGTGTCGATGGACAGTTGAAGAAGCAAGTACTTTTTTAAGATATTGAATATGAGGACTGTGAATTGAATACAAATTCTTTTTCTCTCAAATCGTGAATTAGTATAAAAGTGTCAGTTGCTGAGAAGTAAAATATTGTGAATTTTTTGTGACTGAAAAAACAGCATACACTTCTCAAAAGTGTCTTGCTGTGTTAATGATTTGAGTTCATCTCTGATCCTACTCTATTAGTGTTGAAGGGACTTTAAAAGATCTGCTGACCGTCTAAAGTTTAGGGTAGTTCATTCTAAACTATGTATGTTCAATTTAGGCTTTGATAGCAGTCAGTTCTTACTTTACTATTCTACCTATGGATGACAGCTTTTTTTTTGGATGCATCGTAAGGTATGCAGGATTTTAGTTCCCTGACCGGGACTGAAAGCTGAGCCCTCTGCAGTGGAAGCACAGAATCTTAACCACTGGACCACCAGGGAAGTTCCAAAACACTCTTTAATAGCCAAACACACCATAAAAGAAAAAGTATTATTTAGTTTTGTTTTCCTTTTCCTGACTTGCATCTCATTAAAATTTTGTTTTCCAAATTGAACATTAACAAAAATACTACCAAATATAAAATATATTTCCCTCTTGAGGAAGAGGCCATCCTCCAGATGAGGTTTTGCCTGGACTTATATGATTTTGGAGATCCTGTTTACAGACTTCTTTGGGTTCTTACACACCACACAGTCACCTGGGCTTGAAGGTGTGGCACTAGAAATGCCCATTTTATGAAGTGTCCACAAGTCATACTGTTAAAGGAAGTCCAAAGTTCTCTTTTTTTGGCCCAAATGACAGACCAGTCAGCTTTGAACACCAAATCGAATCTTTTAGCCTTTGCCAAGGACTGGTCTTAGGAAAGATTTAAAAATACATTTTTAAACAATTCAGTACCCTCTATTTTTTTTGTGTGTGAAGACTTTCCTTTCCTGTTTTTGAAAGGTTAGTTTATTCTCTTTGGAGTTTGACAGAATGTACTTTTGCATTTGACTTTTTCCCTATATTTTCTGAGATTCAATTTGGGCAGGAGGATTGGAGAATTGGATGTGCTGTTTTACAGATCTGCACAAGCATTCACTTTTAGAGAAAGACACCTGAGATATCTGTTGCTTTTAAAAGCTCTATTTATTAGAAAGTGGTCAGTTCTGTCCAGGTGATCCCTATATTGGTCTGTAGAGGTTAGTGGCACACTTCTGTTGGGTTTTTGTTTGATTTTTAGGAGTTTGAGGAAATCATTTCTCTTGCAAAGCCGGTTTCGATCTTATGATCCCTGTACTAATGTGTTAATTGTGGCATTTTAAGCTTATGGGGTCACACAGAGTCGGACACGACTGAAGTGACTTAGCAGCAGCAGCAGCAAGCTTGGGCAAATGCTGACTTCTCTTTTCTTATTTACATCCATAATAATAATAAAAGCTTTCCTATAATTCAAATTAAGACTCTCTTGGGAGTTTCCTTTAAAAATATTTATTTATTTATTTATTTTTCACTATGCTGCAGTTCATGGGGTCTCAAAGAGTAGGACATGACTGAGCGACTGAACTGGACTGAACTGATGCTGGGTCTTCATTGCCGTGTGGGCTTTTCTCTAGTTGCAGAGAGTAGAGGCTACTCTCTAGTTGCTGTGAGAGGGCTTCTCACTGTGGCGGCTTCTCTTGTTGTAGAGCACAGGCTCTGGGGCATTCAGGAGTCAGTAGCTGTGGCTTTTGGGCTCCAGAGCGCAGGCTCACTGGTTGTGATGCTGGGTTTAGTTGCTCTGTGGCATGTGGGGTGGAACCCATGTCTCCTACACTGGCAGACGAATTCTTTACCACTGAGCCTCAAGGGAAGCCCAGGAGATTCCTTTTTATACCTCTCTCTGTTCTACAAACCAGCCTTCCCTGTTCGCTCAGTTGGTAAAAAAATCTACCTGCAACGCAGGAGATCCCAGTTTGATTCCTGAGTCGGGAAGATTCTCCTGGAGAAGGAATAAGCTGCCCACTCCAGTGTTCTTGGGGTTCCCTGGTGTCTCAGACTGTAAAGAATCTGCCTGCAATGTGGGAGACCTGGGTTTGATCCCTGGGTTGGGAAGATCCCCTGGAGAAGGAAATGGCAACCCACTCCAGTATTCTTGCCTGGAGAATCCCCATGGACCGAGAAGCCTGGCAGGCAACAGTCTGACATGAGTCGGACATGACTGAGTGACTAAGCACAGCACTCCTTAACACTTCCCTCCACCCTTTAAAATACAAAAAAAGAGGTCACCACACTTCAAAAGGACAAAGGTAAAACTTCTCTGAGCAATAATAGTAAATTTAGATTAGCCACTTACCACCCATCCTTGGGTGCTCAGGAAGCAGATACACAAAGCAGAAAGTAGAAAATTCTTCACAGTATTTCTGATTGGAACTTAATGCCACTTATTTTAATTTTCTATTTTATGCAGAGTAGTTTTCCATTACTGCAATTACCAAGGGTATATATAATAGCTTCTCTGACATTTAAATGATCATATACTTCCTTATTTGTCTTCTTCTGTTCATAAGCACCCAACCAAAATCAAATTTCCTGCTTAAGTTGATCCTATGCACAGATAAAATGGAGAGTGAAGTCAATAACGTGAAAAAAGCATCGACTGAGTATAAACCGTGTGCCAGGGATTAGGCTAAACCCTTTGTATTTATCTTAGATAAGCCTATAGTAAACCTATAGAAGAGATAGCATTATTGCTTCTGCAGCTCTATCAGGATGTAAAGTCAGGTAAAAAATCCGCAGTCATTTGGTGCCTCTCTTTTCTGGGAGATGGGGTAGGAGTGGGCATTTACAAGAACGATTAGCATAAACTGAGATAAAAATGGGGGGAGTGGGAGACACATAGCTACTCTTTTTGTCTCTCAGTTCTCATCACAGACGTTGCTAATCCACATCATTCTCCCTTCAAGGGCTGGTCACCATCTACTAGTGCCGACGCAAGAGATAGAAGTTATTTGCTATGCTTGATTTAGCATATGCTGTGTATAGAATTGATTCGAAGAGATCCTAATACAAGGAGGTTTTGTAAACTTGGAAAGTATGTAAGGTCCTTGGAAACTTGTAAGGTCCTCCTTGTCCAGGTGATTATGGAAGGGCTCTGAAGATCCTTCTTCAGGGTTTTTTTGCTTTGGAGGGCAAAGTTTTTGCCAAGAGAGTAGGAAAGGGGTACAGTAGACAATCATGATCATTAAATATGTGACTAGAAAAAAAGTTTCACCTAGGACAGAGGGTCCTGCTTTTAAAGCATATTCACCTACTTTAAAAAAAAGTACTTCAAGAATGTCTTGAATGTATCTAACAGTATCATACATGCCTTTCTGCAAAACACCTGCATTTGCAATTCAGGGAGAATCCATGAAATTCTCCAGGTCCAAATACTGGAATGGGTAGCCTTTCCCTTCTCCAGGGGGTCTTCCCAACCCAGGGACCACACCCAGTTCTCCCACATTGCAGGCAGATTCTTTACCAGGTGAGCCACAAGGGAAGCCAAGAATACTGGAGTTGGTAACCTATCCCTTCTCCAGGGGATCTTCCTGACCCAGGAATGGAACCAGGGTCTCCTGCATTACAGGAAGACTCTTTACCAACTGAGCTATCAGGGAAGCCCTATTCAGAGAGCAGCAGGACAGAAATTAAAGAGGTAGGAACAAATTGTATTTGGGTCCAACCATAACATTTAAGTTTTCAACTCTCATGAACCATTTAAATCTTCTAGTACCTTAAATGGAATTTTGGAAGCCAAGTAGGGGCTGAGTAATTGAAGAAAAAAAGATTAATTGCAATCATTAAAACCTAACTTTAGTGAACTTTATGATGTTTAAACATACACAGAAATGAGTATTTGAATTGATTTATTTGAAACCTATGGCTATAATAACAGAGCCCTTTGGGGAATATTTCCCTAAAGGATCAAATATTTTTTTATTTTCTCTACTTTATCTTT
The DNA here is from genome assembly GCA_006410875.1 of Neotragus pygmaeus. Taxonomy (NCBI): domain Eukaryota; kingdom Metazoa; phylum Chordata; class Mammalia; order Artiodactyla; family Bovidae; genus Neotragus; species Neotragus pygmaeus. The sequence goes on from SJYV01034183.1 coordinate 1,216,205, forward strand.
TGTTCTTGTGCTTGTGTATTTTAATAATTCCAACTCATATAAAAAAGGAGACATTTTAAATTGTATTTATACACTTTGAACTCTTTTTTAAACCTCCTTTACTGAAAAAGTGAAACACTATTTCTTTATTATGAGTGCAGTGCAGAACTGACTCTAGAACCAGAGAGAGGAGGAAACTCAATTTTTAGTCTGTTTGTATCTGCCTTAATATTTCAGAGAATTGACTTTATTCAGGCCAGTTCTGTTACAATGCACTAGTATTTAATGTGGACACTCACAAGAGCTGAGTCATTTTTCTGAATGTTTTCCTGGCCTCCAGCATTCAGTGAGGAATCTCAGCACACAATTTTCTAGTTAATACATATTTTCAAATGAGGGCATAGAAAGCATTCTATAGAATAAAAATTCACTGGATAACTTGATTACCTCCATGGGATGTGGAGGAAGAATATATTGAGATTTTGGTTGTTGGGGGAAAAAAGTATTTAAGAATAATATATTCAAGATAGTGTGTGACTTGGTGCATGATTGGATGAAGGAATATCTTATCATAACACATCAGCATTCTTCCTTACTAATGTTTAATTTCATTGACAGGAATACTGAAGAAGGGGCATTAGAGCATTTTCTCTGCCTTGAATCTTAGTTTTAATTTTATTTGAAAATGCAGGAAAAGAAAAAATTGTAAACTTTGGCTTTATAGCATTAGTTTAGTAACTACGGGATGTTTTCCCCAGTGATAACAAAAATACTTAAAAATGCCTAAAGATGAAAAATTCTTTTTAGTTTTTTATCAAAGCATTTGAAAGGGAGGAGAGTGGGGAAGAGAAAAAGGAAGGAGGAAAGGAAGGAAGGGCCAGGAGACAGAGAGAGAAAGAAAATGCCTGTGTGGTAAATCAGGTGCACACTTTCTCATGGCCACACCCACAGACTTATGTGATGTTATGGACCTGTCACTCTTAAAGTTCCACCTAGAAGTCCCCAGTGCAACTAAAACACACCTTCATAAAAAGCCTATGTGTCATCGGCTACAATCAATAATGTAGGAGATTTGGATGACTTATTAGAAGTGATAAATATATTTTTAGAATGCCCAGTGTTTCGTGGTTTCATTATCAACAAGGTAAGTTAGCTTTACCCAAGAGACTGAACTTTTAAAAGTGACAAGAGGAAATAAGATTTTCTACCCACTCTTTTTCTGACCATAAAAATGTTCTAAATGTTCTAATAGGGATACAGGGTAAATTATTATGTGCAGTATCTATTTTTTATAACATGAGCTCAAAAATGCTGTTGCCTTTTGAAAATTAATACAGCTTAGAATATGTTTTTAATACTGATTCTGCCTAGGAAGAAAGATTTCATGATCAGATAAATTTTGGAAATATAGTACCACATTCCCTCCTTGAAAAGTTTCATCTATATTTTATGAAAAGCTCTGAAGTGTCTAACCATTAATAAAACTCAAAGCTCTTTAGCTTCATTTTAGTTAGCATCCCTTAAGTTTATTTGATCATGCATACCTAGTAACTTGATACAGATTAGAATTCCTTGGAACACACGTAGGAGATCTCTCCAGATGCAGCAAAAGATGCTTTACCCTTCTGGGGAATAGTTCAGAGACAAATGTAATTCTAGTAGATACATATTTATTTCAATGTGTTCGGGAAAACGCACATTTCATTCATGACTGAATGGATATCATTGCTTAGAATGAAGCTAGATTAATGTATGAAAAAGGAACATATTCAAAGAATATATAAAATAAATAACAGTAAAGATAATATATAGTGTAGCAAAATCATGAAGCTGGTAGGTGAATGAAGTTTGGGAAATGTTGCTTTCATCCATAGACAGATTGGATGTGCAGACTCAGACTGGTCATCAGGAAACTTGGGGGAAGAGGGGAGTTAACATTCTGGTTTTAGTTTAAAATAATTTTGTTACCTGGGAGGAGAAGTCCGTTCTAGATCTCAGTTTCTTTATCTATAAGTAGGGAGAGCTGGATTGGAGAAGATCTATGGTTGACCTCAGCTTCACATTGTCGTTGTGACAGAAGATTGTGGTGGTCTGATCTGCTAACCCCTTTCATGCACTCTGGACTCAGGGAGGGTTCTTTTATCCCTGTCTAGCTGGAAAATTACAACCTGCGTTGCTGTCTTTACCAGGAAAACTGTGGCCAAATGTTGCCCTAACCACACCTTGGTGAATGCATGTTGACCAGGCTGTCGTGCTGATGCCTCGAATCCTGGATGGCAGTGGAGCCAAATGCTTCATTCTATGGCATGCTGTTGAGACTTCCTTGTACTTTTTTCTCAAAGTAGTCAAACCAGATTGCTGGATTTGAGCTACCTTTGTATTAACAGAGAACTTTGGAGTTCAAGCTTTAGAGAGTTCCCTAAGCGACTAGCTAGAGAACCAAGATAAGGCTAAACACTTATTTTTTTAATGCTCTTCGCCTCCCAGTTTTTTGTTATTTTGGAATCACATTTTAAAATGACATCCATTTAATTTATTGAGTCTGGTCTTGTTTTAAATTTTTTTTAATGTGACTTTTTGGTTAGATTTATTGTTAGGATTTTGTTTTGATTTTTGTTTGTGTTTTTAATGATCCTTTATTGTTTTATGAATGAGATCCTGTGATCTATTACATTTTCTTACTGCTTATGGTTAGTGCAATATAATATATTGGTTTTATGAACAAACTCTGCCAGGCTCTGTCGCTTATTAGCTGTGTGACCTCACATAGTTACTTATCTTTTCCTTAGGACTTTTTTATTCTTTAAAATCAGGATAATAATGCTAACCTCACTCAGGATTAAAGGAGTCAATATACTAAACAGTGTTTAGTATAGTGCTCAGTACATAGTCCTCAAAAATTTTTAGTTGTTACTACCATTGGTGTCTAGCACAATCTTGTCCCCTCTCACATTGTTATCCTAAAGGAGATCAATCCTGGGTGTTCATTGGAAGGACTGATGTTGAAGCTGAAACTCCAATCCTTTGGCCACCTGATGTGAAGAGCTGACTCATTTGAAAAGACCTTGATGCTGGGAAAGATTGAGAGCAGGAGGAGAAGGGGATGACAGAGGATGAGACGGTTGAATGGCATCACTGACTCGATGGACATGGGTTTGGGTAAACTCTGGTAGTTGGTGATGGACAGGGAGGCCTGGCGTGCTGTGGTTCATGGGGTCGTGAAGAGTCAGACACGACTGAGTGACTGAACTGAATTGCACTGCACTGTTATTGGTCAGTCACTAAGCTGTGTCTGACATTTTGCTACCCCATGGACTGAAGCAGGCAAGATTTCTAGGTTCTCCGTTATCTCTTGGAGTTTGCTCAAGTTCATGTCCACTGAGTTGGTAATGCTATCTGACATCTCATCCTCTGCTGCCCTCTTATCCTCTTGCTTTCAATCTCTCCCAGCAACACGTTTTTTTTTTTTCCAGTGAGTTGGCTCTTCACATCAGGTGGCCAAGTATTGAAGCTTCAGTTTCAGCATTGGTCCTTCCAATGAATATTCAGGATTGATTTCCTTTAGATTGACTGGTTTCATCTCCTTGCTAATTTTGTGCTAACTGAACACTAATCAGCCAGAGTTAGGTGACTAAAATTGCTAGTATACTCATCATCATTAATGAACACATTCAGGTAGTTGCTCCAGGGCAAGATGAACCAACACATCCCCAAACCATGATGAGATGATTTAGTCGCTAAGTCATGTCCAACTCTTGTGACCCCATGGACAGTAGCCTGCCAGGCTCCCCTGTCCTTGGGATTCTCCAGGCAAGAATGCTGGATGCTGGAATGGGTTGCCATTTCCTTCTCCAGAGGTCTTCCCAACCCAGGAATTGAATCCAGGTCCCCTGCATTGCAGGCAGATTCTTTACCAAGAACCATAGACATACTGACTCTTGAAACTACAATGAAGAAATGTCACAAAATGACGCTAATCCTAGTCTCTCTTTTCATCCCCTTTTATACATCTAACACAGAGCAAGTTGGAGTGAATGTGAGACCTGTATCCCACTCCAGTGCTTGATGGTGGTGGTGGTGGTTTAGTTGCTAAGTCATGTCTGATTCTTGCCACCCCATGGACTGTAGCTTGTCAGGCTTCTCTGTCCATGGGATTCTCCAGGCAAGAATACTGGAGTGGGTTTCCATTTCCTTCTCCACTCCCTTGCTTGATGCCCTGCAATAAATGCTGTACTTTCCTTCACCACAACATGGCTTTTCTGGGTGTCAGGCAAGAAGACCCCAGTCTGGTTCTGTAACATTGTCAGTTGACTGTTTTGAAAGTTCTAGGTATGTAATTATATCACATGAAAAAAATATCAGTTTAAGTGCATTCTTCCCTTCTTTTGTTTTGAGATGATTTCAACTTACCATTATACCTGAACTTGTTTCATATTGATAAACTTTAGGTAAATATGATTTATTATGAATTTTATTAAAATGTGTATATTGTAAAGTATAACATATATTTGTGTATATTAGTGTATAAAGTCTATGTGAAAGGTAAATAATGATGATAATTGGACTATCTATATATGTACCAAATGTGGATATTAATAGGCACTTAGGAGTCCCTTGTGCCTTTTTCCAGCTGCATCAAAAATTTTGTATCAGATGCAAACTATTATATATAGGATGGATAAACAACAAGATCCTACTATATATCACAGGTAACTATATTCAATATCCTGTGATAAACCATAATGGAAAAGAATATGAAATATATATATAAATGAGTCACTTTATAGCAGAAATTAACACAATATTATAAATCAACTATACATCAATAAAATTTAAGAAAGAATTTTCTATTAATTATTTACTTGCTTTTCTTGTTACTTTTATCACCAGTGTATACTTACCTCCATATAGATATATTAAGATTTGAATAAAAGTTCCTCTATTGTGATTATTTTGTTGGGTTTATATTTTGGAATTTGGGAATAGAGCTTTTCTTATGCTGAAGACTTGCTTCCTTGGGATATATTCTAGAAGTAGAATTACTAGGTCAATGGATTTGCTTTAAAGATTTGGACAAATATTGATTGTCAAAATGCTTTCCAGGAGGCTTACATCAATATGTATTTCCAAAAGTCATCTATATGAGAATGACCATTTCAGTTTTACAGCTAAGGGTTATTAGCTTGAAGAATATAATGTTAAAGTATTTTCATATAAAATGGATGAATTTTTTTAAAAGACCGGTTACATTTTTTGAAGAAAACTTTGTATAGAGAAGTGTCCACATATCAAGTGGTTAGCTTGAAGAGCTTTTATAAAGAGAACACAGCTTTGTAACTAACACCTAGATCAAAATACAAAACGTTGTCTGCAGGTAAAAAAGAACATTAACTGTCCTTGTGCTCACTTTCAGTTTGAAGACCATTTTGTATGCAAAAACCTCTAAAGAAAGAAAATTGATGTTGCCTTGACCCATTTAGTTTTGACAGCCAACAGTAAGTTTTCAAATTATGAAGAATAGAGGATTTTGAAAGATTTAAATGTGCTTAACACTGTTACTGTCCTCAGAGTAAAAAGTGGATTTATATTTCTGACCAAAAATCTCTTTCTGTTGAAATGGTTTGATGCCATTTGGCTATTAAACCAGATATCTTTGCATATACTTAGAGTTTTTATCAAGCCATGATAGAGTATCCTGTAGTGCAGGTACATAAATTCTAGTGTATATAAATCAGGTTTCCCTCAATGCTTGTTTAAGACACAGGTTCAAGGGCTTAGCTCATGCTCAGTTGTGTTCAGCTCTTTGCGACTCCATAGGCTGTAGCCCACCAGGCTCCTTCATCCATGGGATTTCCTAGGCAAGAACACTGGAGTGGGCTGCCATTTCCTCCTTCAGGGGATTTTCTAGACCCAGGAATGGAACCCATGTAGCTTCTGTATAGGCAGGCAGTTTCCTTACTGCTGAGCCACTTGGGAAGCCTCTCAAGGACTCAGTTAAGACTAACTAAATTAGCACTTGTATTTTCATGATCATTTTAGGTGATGCTGATGCATGCACATGGGCCCTGGACCACACTTTGAGGAATGTTTTTCTAGAGGATTGTGCTGTACTCAGTCGTGTCTAACTCTTTGCGACCCTTTGGACTTTAGTCCTCCAGTCTTCTCTGTTCACGGGATTTTTCAAGCATAAATACTGAAGTGAATTGTGATTTCTTTCTCCAGGGGATCTTCCCAACCTCGGGATGGAACCCACGTCTCCTTCATCTCCTGCTTTGCAGGTGGATTCTTTACCACTGGGCTATCAGGGAAGCCCTGCAGCAGAGGATAAACATCTCTAATTGAAGAAAGGCATTCTGGAGTAGTTACCGTCTAAGAAAATCCTTCTACATTGCATGACCTCAGTTTTAAAAATATGCAGTCAAATGTGTTTCGTCCTTTTTTCCATTCTAGCCTCTCCTAGTGTAGATGTCGACACGTGGTATTTAACATAGGGGTGGTGCAGTTTATGTAACCACAACAGGAAACATCCCACTCAAAACACAGCCCTTGATTGCAACATCTTTGAAACTGACCTGATAGAATAGGCCTAGCTTTTGAAAGAATCACCCTTAGTTTATTTACCTTGGCAATCTTATGGGCATATTATCAGTATAATTGTGGTAGCCAGGTAAAAACACTATAACTTAAGATTTTTACATGACTATACAAGTGACAATAAAATGGAAACAAACCAACAACGACTCCGACTCCCTCCCATATAGTATTTTATTACACCTCAGTTCACCTCTTTGATGCTATAGTTATGTAAGGGAAGTGAAGAAGTGTTAATCGCTCAGTCGTGTCTGATTCTTCGTGACCCCATGGACTGTAGCCCGCCAGGCTCCTCTATTCATGACATTCTTCAGGCAAGAATACTGGAGTGGGTTGCCATTCCCTTCTCCGGGGGATCTTCCTGACCCAGAAATTGAACCCAGGTTTCCCACAGTGTAGGCAGACTCTTTGCCATCTGAGCTACCAAGGAAGCCTCCGTAGTTATGTAAGGGGTTGTTTTATAAAAAGCTTGATAATTCACGCATTTAGTCAAACAAAAAGTTCAGAAAATTGTTCCTCTGTTTTCCTTCACTGGACACTGAGGAGCACTAGAGTTCATATGTTTGTGAGAGTCATTTTAGAAAAAGTGAAATTGTTATTAAGCAGTAAGTGTATGTGCTCAGTCATATCCAACTCTGCAACTCCATGGACTGTACCCCGCCAGGCTCCTCTGTCCATGGAATTTTCCAGGCAAGAATACTGGAGCAGGTTGCCATATCTTCTTCCAGGGGATCTTCCCGACCCAGGGATCGAAACTGTGTCTCTTGCATCTCCTGCATTGACAGGCAGATTCTTTACCACTGTGTTGTTTGGGAAGCCCATATTAAGCAGTCAAATATTAGGTAATAACTCATAGAAAAATTTATGTGGGATTTGACTTTTGCTTTAAATTTATTAATTTGAATTTCTGCTAGACTTGATAGATGAAAGTCATATTGATTCTGATCCCACTGGCTTTGCTTGAATCCCTTTATTTCTCCCCATCTCCACTACTTAAGCTGACCCACTTTCTTCCCCTCCTCATCTACATTCAGAGTCTCCTAACAGTTCTCCATTCTATTCATGTCCCTTTCCAATCAATTCTGCATATGAATTTCAGAGTAGTCATTTTAATAAAATACATTGAGTCATGTTATTCTTCCACCTCAGTGGCTTTCCTCAGCTAAAAAGTCCTCAGAATGGCCAGAGGTTTCTGCATGATCTACTTCTGGCCTCCCTTTACAACCTCAACTCAATCCCAACTCCCTCTTGCTCATGACACTGGAGTCACATTGCCTGCTTCCCTCACACCCTTTGACCCACCCATGCCCTTCCCTAACTCTAAGGCACTAACAAGCTTTAGTGCAAACTGCTCTGCCTGGAAGTTTCTTCCCACAGTTTCAGCTGGTTAAAGCCTGCCTTTCTTTCAGATCTGTTCTTTAATGCCACTTGCTTAGATGGTGGTGGTTTAGTCACTCAGTCTTGTTCCACTCTTGCAACCCCATGGACCAAAGCCTGCCAGGCTTCTCTGTCCATGGGATTTCACAGGCAAGAATACTGGAGTGGGCTGCTGCCTCCTTCTCCAGAGACTTGCTTAGGGAGAGCCTCTAAAACTAAATTGTATCTCAGTTTTCTCCTCATGGCATACTCTTTTCTCTCAGTACTTATTGCGATCGGTTAATAGATGCATGTGTTTGTTAATATCTGCCTTTCCCACTAGTCTATCTTAAGAAAAAAATTAGATTCATGTTCAGTTCAGTTCAGTTCAGTTGCTCAGTCATGTCTGATTCTTTGCGACCCCATGAATCACAGCATGCCAGACCTCCCTGTTCATCGCCAACTCCTGGAGTTCACCCAAACTCATGTGCATCGAGTTGGTGATGCCATCCAGCCATCTCATCCTCACTCATGTTATTCATTACTATATCCAAGTGCCAACCAGAACACCTGGCCCAATGAATAAAAAAAAAGATTTGTTATGACCCGGTGTATTAGTTATCTACTGTGGTATGACAAATTAATGCAAAAACTTAGATATCAATTTATAATAACACACATGTCTCAGCTCATAGGTTCAATGAACCAAGAATTTGGGGTGGTTTGTCGGGTGGCTGTGGTTCAGACTCTCGTGAGTTGTAATCAAGGTGTCAGCCAGGATCATATGCTTCTGAGGGCCTGGGTGGGGTGGGAGGATCTTTTAGGGGGAGGGGTAGTCACTAACTAATATTTCTGTGCCACAGGGGCTGCTTCATAGGGCTATTTGAGTGTTATCCTCGTGTGGCAGCTGGTTTCTCCCAGAGAGATGACCCAAAGGAGGAGTTTAAGGAGGTATACATACTTAGTCACTAAGTCACATCCAACTCTTTGCAACCCCATGGACTTTAGCCCACCAGGCTCCTCAGTCTATGGGATTCTCCAGGCAAGAACACTGGAGTGGGTAGCCATTCCCTTCTCCAGGGGCATCTTCCCGACCCAGGGATCGAGCTTGCATCTTCTGGGTCTCCTGCATTGCAGGTGAATTCTTTATCACTGAGCCACTGGTGAAGCTCCCAGAGAGATGACCCAAGGGAGAAGGAGATTAAGGAGAAGGCTAGCTGTATCTTAGTTTTGGCTATCACATACTGTCACTTTTACTGCATCATATTTATTAAAAGCAATTGAGCAAGCACAGGTCACACTTAAAGGGAGAGAAGACAGCTCCATCTTTGGAAGGGAAGAGTATCGAACTTGTGGATATATTTAGAAACCATCACAGTTCTTTTCTCTGACCAAAAGATACTTTTAGTGTCTTCACATGTAAAATATACTAAACTCTTCCCCTTTCCCTAAAAGTCCCTCTAAGAGTCTCATTCACTTATTTTATCAGTTTAAAATCCATGACTTTGGCTTCCAAATCAGATCCAAGTGTGAAGAGGCTCCTAAGTATACCTCTTTAATACCATTTATCAGAAGACCTAGAAACTGAGGGGACATGTTATCTACTCCTCCAGCAGCCAACATGCAATGGTGAGATGGGTCTGGCATAATCACTGTAGAGCTTCCTGTTAAGAAAGGGGAACATGCAGTGTGCACAGATGTCCCTGGTCCATGGCAGTTCTGAAACCCAGCTGAGCACAGGTTGAAGTTCTTGATTAAGAAGCAAGGCCTGGAAATAATTTTTCATGACTCTTGGCTCCACCCTCTACTCTTATTTCCAACCTGTGACTGTTGGTTTTATTTGTTTAGTTAAAGTTTAGTATGTGTCTGTAGCTGAGTAGTTTTTTGCAGCTTGCTTCCTGCTCATAGAAGTTTGGGGGAGGCTAACAATCTCTTCACTTTTCACTCTCTTTGTCCCTCTCAGTCCAGGTGGGTTGTGTCTCTGCCAATGTGTTACATGGAGAAACATAAGTATTTATAAGGTACAGGAATTATCTGGAGGAAGAGATAAATTCTGTTTGGGCAAGGAGGGACTGGGAAGGCTCCAAGATGGATGAGGTCTAAGCAGCATTTAAAAATCCATTAGGAAGACCACATAGAGAGGAACAATCTACGTATAAGGAAGAATATGTGCAGAAATACAGTGGACTCAAAATGCATATCTACAGGGACATGAACATAACTTGTTATTAATAGAACACATGATATAGCAAGACCTTGGATTTATCCTATAACTCATTATTTTTCAAAATATAGTCTATCAGTCTCCTACATCTAAATCATTTGGGCACTTCCCCCCACAAACTTTAAACTTTTTTCTCTTATGTTAGGGTATAGCTGATTAGCAGTGATAGTTGTGGTAGTTTCAGGCAGACAGCAAAGGGACTCAGCCATACATATACATGTATCCATTTTCCCCCAGACTCCCTGCCAGACAGACTGCCACATAACACTCAGCAGAACTCCATTCATTTGGGCACTTATGAAAACCATAGCTTTTTGATGCTACTCTAGACTTGCAGCATGAAATCCTCTGGAGAAGAGAGAACCTCTGGAGGAGGGACTTGGGGATCCCTGTGTATTAAGATCTGCTCTGCAGGGCATGGGAGAAGGCAATGGCAACCCACTCTGGTACTCTTGCCTGGAAAATCCCATGGATGGAGGAGTCTGGTAGGCCGCAGTCCATGGGGTCGCAAAGAGTCGGACAAGACTGAGTGACTTTTTTCACTTTCATGCATTGGAGAAAGAAATGGCAACCCACTCCAGTGTTCTTGCCTGGAGAATCCCAGGGATGGGGGAGCCTGGTGGGCTGCCGTCTATGGGGGTGCACAGAGTCGGACATGACTGAAGTGACTTAGCAGCAGCAGCAGCAGCTGCAGGCCATGGATCTTACAAGGTTTTCAGTAGGAGGTGGCATCCACAGAATGATTTGCGTTTCAATGAATTACACATTCAGGGTGGTATGGTCATAAACGATAAATTACTCCAGGCCCCGTGTGGAGGGTGGAAGATGGTCAGCAAGGGAGATCAGTATGGAGGCTTTTGTGATGGTCCAATAAGACATATTAAAGGCCTGTAGAGATGAAAAAAGGAACACTGAGATTTTTTAAATATAATGAAGAGGAACTCTGGCGGTATAATGGTTAAGACTCTGTTCTTCCATTTCAGGGCACACAGGTTTGATCCATGGTTGGTGAACTAAGATTCCACATGTTGCATGGCGCAGCTGAAAGATAAGAAAATAATAATGAAGACAATGACAAGAACATGAATATGAGTATAATATATGTGCTGCCAAAGCAAGCACTGAACATGAGTATAATACAATGGATTTTTTATGTATACACATATAGATATGTAAAATTTTACAGTGCGTGTTTCAAGTTTTGTGAGAAGACAGCAGAGTTGGAAAATAACACTAGTTGTCACGGGAATGAAAGAGGAGCAAGTGTAGGAGAAACATTTGAACTAGGATTTGAAGTAGAAATAGGATTTTACAAAACAAAGAAGGGAGCTTAGATACAGCAAAGAAGCATACATAAAGCAAAGAGAAGACCTATCATGCTTTAGAATAATAGGAAGTGGAGATGGATTTAAATATAGCTGCTTGAGGGAAAGTGGTGGTGCATGAGGCAGAAAAAAGAGGGCAAGGTCTCCAGAGAGTGGCTGGCTGCTCACTAGGCTGTTTCTTCCTCTTCCTGAGTGAACACATTTCCTTTGCGCTTAAATGAAGCCGTGTGGTAGAGTCCTCGCAATTGCCATGTGGGTGGAAGTTATCTGCACCTTTCTAGGTCTGCAACTCCTACGTGCTAATCTCCATTTTACAGCAGGTATGCATGGCCACCTTAGAAGCCACTTGTTGAAGATGGACAAAGCCCAGTAAATAATAAAGAGACGTCTCAAGGGGTAATGTGAGAGTCTTCCACAAACGTTCAAAAGCTGACTTGTGCATGTGCCCACTACAATATTTAAAATAGATAACCAACAAGGGCCTACTGTACAGCACAGGGAATTCGGTTCAATATTCTGTAATAACCTAAACAGGAAAAGAATTTGAAAAAGAATGGATGTGTGTATTCATTATAATTGGATACTGAATCCTTTTGCTATATACCGGTAACTAACACATCATTGTTAATTAACTATACTCCAATATAAAATAAAAATTAAAAATAAAGCTGTCTTGTGAATGAAGGGGTTCACTCTACTAGGAGTAGGGCTCAAACCAGACACTGAAGGAATAAGTGAAAGTTGCAGGGGGAAACAAGTGCAACTCCAACTAGAAGGAAGAGATTTCTAAGAGAGCTGCTTTTACAGGGCTTTCCTCAGTGCGCTTCCTCTTTCTGAAGAGCTGTCTCGCAGGAGGCTGGGGGACTTCCTGTTCAGATTTTTGGTGGAGGACTGAAAGAGAATACTTTTAAGATGTTTTTCAATTTGGGGATTTCAAGACCTAAAGATACATTGAAACTTGGTATCAAATGGCCAGCTCACCAACTGAATCCACACTTGTTAATGGTGTGTCTTGGGACAAGTCACAGCCTTTCTGGCCTTGATATTCTCATCGGTAAAATGGGGACCATAATAGAATCTACCTAACAAGACTAAAGCTGAAACTCCCGTTCTTTGGCCACCTCATGCGAAGAGTTGACTCATTGGAAAAGACTCTGATGCTGGGAGGGATTGGGGACAGGAGGAGAAGGGGACGACCAAGGATGAGATGGCTGGATGGCATCACTGACTCGATGGACGTGAGTCTGAGTGAACTCCAGGAGTTGGTGATGGACAGGGAGGCCTGGCGTGTTGCGATTCATGGGGTCGCAAAGAGTTGGACACGACTGAGCAACTGAACTGAACTGAACAAGGCTGTTGTAGGGGTTAAAGTTAATAATGCCTGGTGTATAATGATGATCACTTAATAAATATTAGCTATTACTGCTATAGTCTTTCCCCACCCCACATGAGGCATGTAAGTGATCTCTTCCTTATATATATCATTATCCATGTTTTCCCATTGATTATATAAACATTGACTTTGAATTCTGTTTCATTTTGTGTGTATGGCCACAGTCACCCTTTCCATGTACGTAAGTTTGAATCTGCAAACAAAATTTAGCAGTTACAAAATTTGCATTAACTTCTCATCTACTTATTAATACTTTCTATTTCCTCAGGGTCATCTCCAACAACAGGCTCAGCTATCACATGATTATGAGAATGAGCACAAAAAATTTAAACACTTAATTACACACACTCACAATATATATGCAATTCTCAGGAAAAATAACCCTTAAATTAATTTTAAGGAAAAGAGAACTTGATTTTCTTAATGACTTTGTATCTTTTCCTGAAACCTGTCTTTTAGTTCCTGGAAGTATGGCCTATATCAACTTGCATAATTATGTGAAATATTATTAGAGAGCTTTAGAGAACCCAACCAGATTATAATACAGTAGTCTCCTGATTCCCAGGAATATAACTCTTGACTGTTTTTAAAAAAGGTGATTAACATGATATCTATTACTTCCTATTTTCTGTGATCTGGCTGGCTGCCTTGGCTTTAATGAGAAGGCTGGACTTGACCTTACATGGCTGGGAAAATTTATTAGCTTTGCCTTAATTAAACTGGTGCCATATAGTAGGAGAGAGGCTATCACTGCCCCTTTGTTACTTTTGGCGATCCTCCCGTTTCTCTTTTGTGATAAATTACCCACCCTTTGGCCCCTGATTATCCACCAGGGAAACAGGTTATTGCTTTGTGGAACCGAGGGGGAAGTATATTATCATTTAATTTTCAACTGCAAGGGTTGGTATACTGTGTCAGGAACAAATAAATCCGAACAATTACTCATCTAATGTTTAAGCAATTCTGGGCTCCTTTTATTAGGATTTTATGGAAGCCTGTCTGCAAAGGTTCACGGTCTGCTCTGTTGGCAGATATCCAGGTGGTGAGGCANCTTTCCCATCAATACCTCTCTTTCTTCTTCTGTTTGACTCAATTTTATTAATAGAAGCAAAAAGTGAGTGGGTTAGAATTTTATATCCTCTCATAGATCATAAACATGATTTTAATTCATATGCTCAGTTGTATCTAGCTCTTTGCAACCCCATGGGCAATAGCTTGTCAGGCTCCTCTGTCCTTACTGGAATCAGCTACCATTTGTTTTTCCAGGAGATCATTTTGACCCAGGGATTGAACCCACAGCTCCTGCATCGCCTGCATTTTCAGGCAGATTCTTTACCACTGAACCACTTTGGAAACCCCATAAACATGATTCAGTACACTTCAGTCACTCAGTCGTATCTAACTCTTTGCGACCCCATGAATTGCAGCACACCGGGCAGCCCTGTCCATCACCAACTCCAAGAGTTCACCCAAACTCATGTCCATCGTGTTGATAATGCCATCCAGCCATCGCATCCTCCATCGTCCCCTTCTCTTCCTGCACCCAATCCTTCCCAGCACTAGAGTCTTTACCAATGAGTCACCTCTCTGCATCAGGTGGCCAGAGTATTGAAGTTTAAGCTTTAGCATCATTCCTTCCAAAGAACACCCAGGGCTGATCCCCTTTAGAATGGACTGGTTGGATCTCCTTGCAGTCCAAGGGACTCTCAAGAGTCTTCTCCAACACCACAGTTCAAAATCATCAATTCTTCGGTGCTCAGCCTTCTTCACAGCCCAACTCTCACATCNAAATTAGAGATACCAAGGGAATATTTCATGCAAAGATGGGCTCGATAAAGGACAGAAATGGTGTGGACCCATGTTGCATAGTCAAAAAAAAAAAAAAAAAGAGAGAGAGAAGAAAAAGCAGTGCATTCAGGGAAGTTAAGCAGTATTTTAGAAGTGGACAAATTCAAGATATAGCAGAAAAGGAAGCAATGGGAAACTAAAATACTGGAATGTAGATTGGAAAAGTAGATTAAAACAAACTTCCATTGTTCTTTGGTGAGCTCCACTTACCCCTTAAGTACCTGCTTGAGGTGACCGGAGCCTCAACAGCAATGGGGCTGTGAAAATGAAAAGGGAGAGGAAGTTCTGAAGTGACTCTGGGGCAGAGTCTCTGAAATTAGCTTGGATTTAAATCCTGAATCCTCCATGGTCCATTATTTATACTGCTCTGTGTCTCAATTCCTTCATCAATAAAGGCAGGAAAATAATACTATCTACCTTATCAGTTTATGAGGGTTAAGTGTGGTATTAAATACAGAGCATTAGGAGAATACCCAGAAGTTAAGAAATGCTCAATAAATGTTAAGTAATATTATTTCATTTCTAACTCCCTTAAGTTTAATTATGAGTGGGGATAGAGAAATATATGATGACAACATTTGAAATAGTTTCCCTTCTAAATATTTGGACAAGTACATTATCATCCCATCTTATTATCATTGTTTATTAAACCCAATATTTTTCAATGTCAGTGAGGAACAGTTCTTTTATTCAAGATCCATATAAACACATTATATCAATGTACATCTTTTCAAAGTGATCACTTTGCAAAGAAAATATACTTATTATGAGAGGATTCCGTGTATTTTCCACACATCACTTATTTTCCTTCAGATAATAGAGTAATACCAGCAAGCAAGATTATGTAAATTCAGAACTATAAAAGCAGCTTAGTTCAGTGGACTTAGCTGAGGGTCATGCATTAAAAATTTTATGAGCAGCCCTATGACAAGAAAAGAATTTAAAATACTAGACGACACTATTCAGTTGACTTGTTTTCTTCAAGACAGAGTCCTGAAGTTCCTGTTTGAGAGCTCTTTGTGAGAAAATGCATGTTGTATATTTTTCTTGACAACTTACATTTGTGCTAAACAAGGTGGACATACCTTGTGGCAACGTAATCTGCTTCTAAACAGAGTTTTTTTTAAAAAAGGAACAAGGCTGTATGTAATTATCAATAGACAAAGTGACAATGCTACTCATGTAAGCACGGGTTAACAGGAACTGAATAATATAATAAAGGAAAAATAAGACCTCATAAGCATAACAAAAACACACTCAGGTGGCTGTCGGTAAATAATCTGCCTGCAATGTGGGAGACTCAGGTTCGATCTCTATGTTGGGAAGATCCCTGGAGAAGGGTATGGTAACCCACTCCAGTATTCTTGCCTGGAGAATTCCATGGGCAAAGCAGCCTGGTGGGCTATAGTCTGTAGAGTCACAAAGAGTCAGAAACAACTGAACGACTAACACTTTTCACTTTTCATCATCACATGCTTCCTTGAATATTTTGTTGGAGAATAGTCACAGTAGACCTAACTAGGAAAGGAATATGATGAGCACCATTTATAGATGTGCTACTGTGTATCAGGCATTATTGCTGTTTTACATGTGCTAGCTGCTTGAATCTCTGCAATGTCTTGTTTTAGGGATATTGTTTTATTTTATTTTATTTTTTATTTGTATTATTACTTTATTTTACTTTACAATACTCTATTGGCTTTGCCATACATCGACATGAATCCACCACATTTTATCAGCTTAGAAACTGAAGCTCAGATTTCGGGTCTGTCTCAGTTCAGGGTTAACATGCTTAATAACNTTTATTTGTATTATTACTTTATTTTACTTTACAATACTCTATTGGCTTTGCCATACATCGACATGAATCCACCACATTTTATCAGCTTAGAAACTGAAGCTCAGATTTCGGGTCTGTCTCAGTTCAGGGTTAACATGCTTAATAACTGCTGCTGCTGCTAAGTCGCTTCAGTCATGTCTGACTCTGTGCTACCCCACAGACGGCAGCCCATTGGGCTCCGTCATCCCTGGGATTCTCCAGGCAAGAACACTGGAGTGGGTTGCCATTTCCTTCTCCAATGCATGAAAGTGAAAAGTGAAAGTGAAGTCGCTCAGTCGTGTCGGACTCAGCGACCCCATGGACTGCAGCCTACCAAGCTCCTCCATCCATGGGAGTTTCCAGGCAAGAGTACTGGAGTGGGATGCCATTGCTTTCTCCAAGCTTAATAACTACACAACCGAAATTACAGTTCATTAACTTTAGCATTAAAACTACCAGAGCACCTGATAAAATACACATTTCTAAAACCCACCACTTAATTAAGTCAGGCTCTCAGGAGAGAGGGTCTAGGACACTCATTTTAACATTCTAAGGTAATTCTGATTTTTGACAAAATATGGAAAACCTTGCCTTGTTGACTAGCAAAGACAATAGCTTTTAACTTCATTCTTAAATCACATAATGTAGAAATCATTTTACAGATTAAGAAATTGAGTATTAGAAATGTAGTTAATTTGAAATTGTAATAAGCTACATATATCACACTGAATAATGATCAAATTAATTTCTGGGTATTTGTAAGCAATATACTAATATAACTTGAAAATAAATAATCAATCTTTAAGAATGAGCCTCAAAGTACATTTTATTTTCTTATTTATGATGATGATGGTAACGATGGGTGTTTACAGGAGTTAGAAAAGAAGTTTTAGACATGATCTCTCCCTTTAAGTTTCTTATCATTGTATTGTTTACTGTTGGCTCTATAATGGAAGTCCTCTGTCTACTGATAAGGAGAGCAGAAAAATGTTTTACTGTTTGTCTAACTTATTCTGCATTAAGTATATCATCATGAGTATGAACTTTTATTTTTGTATATTCCTTATTTTACATTTAATCTTTATGTGAAAGTAAGCAAGTCTGATTTGCCCCATAATGACAACTATGATACTGTATTCATTTCAGTAGCTCAGTCATGTCCAACTCTTTGTGACTGCATGGACTACAGCACACCAGGCCTCCCTGTCCAACTCCCAGAGTTCACTCAAACTCATGTGCATTGAGTTGGTGATGCCATCCAACTATCTCATCCTCTGTCATCCCCTTCTCCCACCCTCAATCTTTCCCAGAATCAGGGGCTTTTCAAATGAGTCAGCTCTTCACATCAGGTGGCCAAAGTATTGGAGTTTCAACTTCAACATCAGTCCTTCCAATGAATATTCGGGACTGATTGCCTTTCAGATGGTCTGGTTGGATATCCTTACAGTCCAAGGGACTCTCAAGAGTCTTCTCCAACACCACAGTTCAAAAGCATCAATTCTTTGGTGCTCAGCTTTCTTTATAGTCCATCTTTCATATCCATACATGACTACTAGAAAAACCATAGCCTTGACTGGACAGACTTTGTTGGCAAAGTAATGTCTCTGCTTTTTAATATACTGTCAAGGTAGGTCATAGGTTTTCTTCCAAGGAGCAAGCATCTTTAAATTTCATGGCTACAGTCACCATCTGCAGTGATTTTGGAGACCAAAAATATAAAATCTCTCATTGTTTCCATTATTTTCCAATCTATTTACCATGAAGTGATAGGACTGGATGCCATAATCTTAGTTTTCTGAGTGTTGAGTTTTAAGCCCACTTTTTCACTCTCCTCTCTCATGTTCATCAAGAGGCTTTTTAGTTCTTCTTCACTTTCTGCCATAAGGGTGGTGTCATCTGCATATCTGAGGTTATTGGTATTTCTCCTGGCAATCTTGATTCAAGCTTGTGCTTCATCCAGCCTGTCATTTGCATGTAAGTTAAATAAGCAGGGTGACAATATACAGCCTTGACCTACTCCTTTCCCAATTGGGAACCAATCTGTTGTTCCATGTCCAGTTCTAACTGTTGCTTCTTGACCTGCATACAGATTTCTCAAGAGGCAGATCAGGTGGTCTGGTCTTCCCATCTCTTTAAGAATTTTCCAGAGTTGTGATCCACACACTCAAGGGCTCTGTTTAGTCAATAAAACAGAATTAGATATTTTTCTAGAACTTTTGTGTTTTCTCAATAAACCAATAGATGTTTGCAATTTTATCTTTGGTTTCTCTGCCTTTTCAAAATTCAGCTTGAACATCTGGATGTTCAAGGTTCATGTATTGGTGAAGCCTGACTTGGATAATTTTGAGCATTACTTTGCTAGTGTGTGAAATGAGTGCAATTGTGTGGTAGCATGAGCATTCTTTGGCATTGCCTTTCTTTGGGACTGGAATAAAAACTGACCTTTTCCAGTCCTGTGGTCACTGCTGAGTTTTCCAAATTTGATGGCATATAGAGTGCAGCACTTTCACAGCATCATCTTTTAGGATTTGAAATAGCTCAACTGGCATTCCCCACTTCCACTAGCTTTGTACATGGTGATGCTTTCTAAGGCCCATTTGACTTCGCTTTCCAGGATGTCTGGTTCTAGGTGAGTGATCACACCATCATAGTTATCTGGGTCATGAAGATCTTTTTTTGTATAGTTCTGTGTATTCTTGCCACCTCATAATATTTCCTGCTTCTGTTAGGTCCATATCATTTCTAGCCTTTCCCATTCTATTGTTTTCCTCTATTTCTTTGCATTGATCCCTGAGGAAGGCTTTCTTATCTCTCCTTGCTGTTCTTTGGAACTCTGCATTCACATGGGTATATCTTTCCTTTTCTCCTTTGCCTTTAGCGTCTTTCCTTTTCTCAGCTGTTTGTAAGGCCTCCTCAGACAACCATTTAACCTTTTTGCATTTCTTTTTTCTTGGGGATGGTCTTGATCACTGCCTCCTGTACAGTGTCATGAATCTCCATCCATAGTCTTCAGGCACTCTTTCTATCAGATATAATCCCTTGAATCTGTCACTTCCATTGTATACTTGTAAGGGATTTGCTAAGTATAATATTTCATTTATTTCTTTTATTGTGTCAGGATGTTACTATACTAGCTCTATCTAGTGGTCATATGCAAATGTTACACTTAGGTAATAAATGTAAATTAAGAAACATGTTCTAATTTGTAATTATTACTGTTAATTAATTTTTGATAGGTGAATGCCAAATGATTTAAAGCTACAGAATTTTCACCTCATCCTATTCATTAATACTAAGCTTTCTTTGCAGTTTTCTTTAACTGATGTAAGAACACAGCACATGAGATCTACCTAATTTTTAAGTATTCAGTACAATATTATTTAATTATTACTTATTATACTACAGATGATTTCTAGGAATTTGTCATCTAGTATAGCTGAAACTTCATACTTGTTGAATAATGACACCCTAAGTCTCCCTGCCATCCTTAGCCAAAATTCTACTATCTACTTCTGTGTTTGACTGTGGCAGAAGTCATTTTTAAACCAAGCTTATTTATTAAAATTAAAAATTTTTGTTTGTATTTTCTTGGCATTGATTTTGATGCATAATGTAATTTAAATAATGAAAGGACATAAAACATTTTAAAAATCTCAAAATATATTTCCAAATTGGGTGAGATTATAAAATACAACCTTAAAAACTTTATATTATTAAGTAATCATGGACATAGCAAAGTGTATCATTTTTTAAAAATTGATGAGGAATATTTTAACCTAGTGATTCAGCCCAAGTTTTTGCCTTCCAATGGAGTGACAATTTGTAAAGTATTTTATTGTGAAATCAAATATTACTTGTTTTCAAAGTGCTTTCACATATCCCAAAGTAACACATAATCTACTTTTGATGCTTTTATGTAAACAATGCTTTGTTATCAGTTAAAGAGTATCACTTAGTTGTTGTCTTGAAAATAATAATCAAAGATTAATAGCTTCAGAAAACAGTCTTTTATCTCATAAGGTGGTGTATCATCAAGATGGTTCTATTGATCTGGTCCAGAAGTAGTTCAGTTCAGTTCAGTTCTGTCGCTCAGTCGTGTCCAACTCTCTGCAACCTCATGAATCTCAGTAGGCCAAGCCTCCCTGTCCATGACCAGCTCCCAGGGTTCACTCAGACTCACATCCATTGAATCAGTGATGCCATTGAGCCAGCTCATCCTCTGTTATCCCCTTCTCCTCCTGCCCCCAATCATCCCAGCATCAGAGTCTTTTCCAGTGAGTCAACGCTTCACATGAGGTGGCCAAAGTACTGGAGTTTCAGCTTTAACATCATTCCTTCCAAAGAAATCCCAGGGCTGATCTCCTTCAGAATGGACTGGTTGGATCTCCTTGCAGTCCAAGGGACTCTCAAGAGTCTCCTCCAACACCACAGTTCAAAAGCATCAATTCTTTGGTGCTCAGTCTACTGTACAGTCCAACTCTCACATCCATATGTGACCACTGGAGAAACCATAGCCTGACTAGATGGAACTTTGTTGGCAAAATAATGTCTCTGCTTTTGAATATGCTATCTATGTTAATCATAACTTTTCTTCCAAGGAGTAAGTGTCCTTTAATTTCATGGCTGCATTCACCATCTGCAGTGATTTTGGAGCCCCCCAAAATAAAGTCTGACACTGTTTCTATTGTTTCCCCATCTATTTCCCATGAAGTGATGGGACCAGATGCCATGATCTTCGTTTTCTGAATGTTGAGCTTTAAGCCAACTTTTTCACTCTCCTCTTTCACTTTCATCAAGAGGCTTTTTAGTTCCTCTTCACTTTCTGCCATAAGGGTGGTGTCATCTGCATATCTGAGGTTATTGATATTTCTCCTGGCAATCTTGATTCCAGCTTGTGTTTCTTCCAGCCCAGTGTTTCTCATGATGTACTCTGCATATAAGTTAAATAAGCNCACTTTCTGCCATAAGGGTGGTGTCATCTGCATATCTGAGGTTATTGATATTTCTCTTGGCAATCTTGATTCCAGCTTGTGTTTCTTCCAGCCCAGTGTTTCTCATGATGTACTCTGTATATAAGTTAAATAAGCAGGGTGACAGTATACAGCCTTGATGTATCCCTTTTCCTATTTGGAACCAGTCTGTTGTTCCATGTCCACTTCTAACTGTTGCTTCCTGAAAATACTTAGTTGATTATTAATACATCAGGTTAACAAATACCTGTCTCCATGACTGCCCTCTTTGCCCTTTCCTTGTCTCCTTCATAATATCTTGCAAAATAATTCCTATGTCTAATGCTATTTTCCAGCAGGTAGAGCAGTTATGTGTTCTGAGACTATCAAAGACACACCATGCTATGGTTTATCTTGAAACTAGAAAGAAGGCATTTTGGGTTGCAGTTCCACTAGGGATTAAACTGCAGGTGAAATGAAAATATAATGAGAACTAAATCTAGACATTAGATTTGGATAAAATGAGCAAGTTGTATCAGATGTAAATTGAGACATGCCATTACTCATATTTTCATCACAAATTGGGAGTTAAGCACTTAAGTTCCTTTAGGAGCTAATTCATAAATTATGAAGCAGATCATACATTTCCTTAAGTGCAGCAGTCATTGTTGCTGATTCATTTTCATTTCAAGTTTCCAATAATTAAGAGAGAAAAAGATAGAGAGAAGTCACCAACAGAATGTACAAATGAGGATTTATTTACAGATCTGAAGATGCCATAACAGCAGTGGAGGTTCAGAAATAGTTTTAGTTTTTACTTTCCTTTGAGAGGAACAGGAGCTTCAAGTACAAAAAATGCATGTATTAAAATATCACAAATTCAACAATCAGAAAATTATCAAATAGGGCAAATAAATCTTTTATGGTTGTAGCTGATGATATCATGGTAGATGTGAGTGCTTACTTTGGCCTAAATCTAAGACATGTCTTTATTTTGGATGATATGGATATTTTGGAAAGACTCCAGGTGTTCTTATATAAAGTTATAACTAGGGAATTATGAGCCTTTATCATATGAGGGTCACCAAATACATTCGAGGATCTTGTTATGCCTTTTGTGGGACAAATTTTTAGGAAATGACCTAAGCCCATAGCTCTCTAATTCCAAGTAGTTCTCCAATACAATACAAAGTCTATTTAGATTTTTTTTTAATTTAAGGCTATTTAGATTATTATGTCTTATAAATGGGGTGGAGGTGGAGATATTAGCTCTAATACTCACTTGCAGGTCTCTGACTATTAAAATTTTCCCACCAAAAGACCAGAATTACTTACACAATTAATGCAAAGTAACTGTTATGCAAGAGAGTCCCTCCTACACATTGACTGTATTTCAGCCTTCTAGCCATTTTGGGGTTAATGATTCATAAAACAAAAAGGCTCTAAGCAGTGAGAAAAGTATCTGTCACTGAATGTAAGCCTGCTATTGGGGGTTAAAGGGGGGTTACCCTCAGGCTTTCATCCATAATACATAGAATATGCACATTCAGTGACAGGCACTTGGTCACAGGTACAGAAAGTTTTAGGTACAAGGTAAGTGGTCATTACTTATTTTACTTCATTTCAGTTATTCATGCCAGGTGTTGATGTCTGAGATCATTGAATATATACAGGAGGAAAAGTTTCAAAACCTTAAAGACACTTTTAGGAATCTGTATAATGCTACATAGCTCTCCTGCTGGTTTATAATAATGGTTCTGAGTGGTCAAGAAATTCTTGCTTATTTTGGTCATGTTTCATGCCTTGTGGGATTTTAGTTTGAACATGGATTGAACCCAGACTCTGGGCAGTGAGGGCACAGAATCCTAACCTTTGAACCCCCAGAATCCCTCTAAGAAATTATTTCAGTCCATTTACTTGTTCAATAAGGTAAGTAAGAAGATAACGTTCAACTAGATTTCTGTCAAAATGGTTAACACATAAAAATTGTCTCTTTCAAGAGGTAAACTTAGGTTATTTAGAAAAGTCATTTGTTACTTTCTGCTGTACAGCAAAGTGAATCAGTTATACATATACATGAAGTGAAGTGAAGTGAAAGTCACTCAGTCATGTCCAACTCTTTGCAACCCTATGGACTACAGTCCACAGAATTCTCCAGGCCAGAATTACTGGAGTGGGTAGCCTTTCCCTTCTCCAGGACATCTTCCCAACCTAGGGACTGAACCCAGTTCTCTAAACTGCAGGTGGATTCTTAACCAGCTGAGCCACAAGGGAAGCCCATACATATACTTATAGGCACTCTTTTTTTTTAGATTCCATTATCACATAGGTCATTACAGAGTACTGAGTAGAGCTCCCGGGCTGTACAGTGGGTTCTTTTTAGTTGTCTATTTTATATACATATCTGTGTCAAAACTGTACTTTTTAACCTCTGTGCCGTTCTGCCTCTGTCAGATGATTAAATATATAAGAGCTTGGGAACAAGAGCACAACTGTAAGAAGACTGAAAGGAGGAACTATGAGGGAGTTTTAGGGAATTGAAGATATTTAAATATGAAAGAATCTTAAAGTTAATAAAGCCCAAGCTCTTCATGGCACAAGTGAAGCAAATTGGTCCAAGAGGTTAAATGTCTATGTCAAGGCCACACAGTATTGTTGTGAGTGTGCTGGATCCTAGGGTCCCCAGTTCTGGTTCTGGGCCCTCTCTATAGGCAGGGTGGATGGGAGCAAGTTGTTTGGGGCTCAAGGCAAGTTGCTTTGGCTCCAAATTCAATTTGAAGACAAAGAGAAAAGAATCTAGGGAGGATCTGCAGTGACTACTGCTGGTATATGAAGTGCTTTATAGACCTCGCTATGGCTCTAATTACACCATAACCATCCTTTGTTGTAGCAATCAAATTAGCTTGCCTTTGATGCTGGTGCCTTAGATTCCTTTCACTGTGATCACTTTGCCAGGATGATTGGTAGGGAGATAATAGCCATGCCTTTATTCATGAAAACATATGGGACTATTCTAATACTCTGTGTTGTTGTTGCCTAAATGCAGTCCCTACTTCATTCCAGATTGCCCTGGCAATTTTGCCAATGAGGAAATTAAAATAGAACTTAAGTGACTCATTGTGCCCATCCTTGCATGAGATGCTCCCTTGATATCTCCAATTTTCTTGAAAAGACCTTTAGTCTTTCTCATATTGTTTTCCTCTATTTTTTTTTTTTTTGCTTTGTTCATTTAAGAAGGCCTTATTATCTCTTCTTGCTATTCTATGAAACTCTGCATTCAGTTGGGTATATCTCTTGAGAATCCCTAGGATTACAAGGAAATCAAACCAGCCAATCCTAAAGGAAATCAGCCCTAATATTCACTGGAAGGACTACTGCTGAAGCTGAAGCTCCAATACTTTGGCCACCTCATGTGAAGAGTCGTCTCATTGAAAAAGACCCTGACGATGGGAAAATATTGAGAGCAGGAGGAGAAAGGGGTGGCAGAGGATAAGATGGTTAGATAGCATCACTGACTCAATGGACATGATCTGAGTAAACTCTGGGAGTTAAAGGAGGACAGCCTGCAGTTCATGGGGTCACAGAGTCCGACATGATTTACATGACCTAGTGACTGAACACGGAGAAGGCAATGGCACCCCACTCCAGTACTCTTGCCTGGAAAATCCTATGGATGGAGGAGCCTGGTAGGCTGCAGTCCATGGGATCGTGAAGAGTCAGATGTGACTGAGCGACTTCACTTTCACTTTTCACTTTCATGCATTGGAGAAGGAAATGGCAACCCTCTCCAGTGTTCTTGCCTGGAGAATCTCAGGGACAGGGGAGCCTGCTGGGCTGCTGTCTATGGAGTCTTCCAGAGTCAGACACGACTGAAGTGACTTAGCAGCAGCAGCAGTGACTGAACAACAAGTGACTCATCAATTTTGGGTAAGAAAGTGGGGATAGCTAGGAAGTAGTGAAGAGGAAAAGGGAGTTAAGTATTTTAGCCTGTTACCAGAATTAAATTTAGGATATATGTTATATAGGCCCAGGGTGAATATTCATTGGAAGGACGATGCTGAAGCTGAAACTCCAGTAGTTTGACCAGCTGATGCAAAGAACTGACTCATTAGAAAACACCCTGATGCTGGGAAATATTGAAGGCAGGAGAAGGGGACTACAGAGGATGAGATAGGTGGATGGCATCACTGACTCGATGGACATGAGTTTGAGCAAGCTCCAGGAGTTGGTGATGGACAAGGAAGCCTGGCTTGCGGCAGTCCATGAGGTCACAAAGAGTAAGACATGACTGAGCGACTGAACTGAACAGAGGGAGACATAAACCCATCGAAAGGATATAAATTTATAAATTTCTTAAGAGTACCTGAGTGGGGCATCCAGCTTCAGACTTTCCCTAGGGTCAGAGGAATGCCTCCGGAAATCTTTAACCTAATTTTAGACTTCTAAAACTGGGTAGGAATGAACTTCACCTTGGGAAGAAGAGAGGTGGTACTTCCTTTCTGGGACCTCCTTCTTAGGGCATCTAATACATGATTTGGGCTGCTTACGCCATTGCTAGGCCCAGTTCAAAAGGAGGATTAGAAATCAGAAGTACAGGGCTCAGTACCCTGGCCTGAACTTTATTTAGTGCAGCAGTCCTAGTCGCTCAGGCGTGTCCAGCTCTTTGTGACCGCATGCACGGCAGCCCTCCAGGCTCCTCTGTCCCATGGGCTTCTCCAGGCAAGGATACTGGAGTGGGTTACCTTTCCCTTCTTCAGGAGATAATCCCAGCCCAGGGAATGAACCCGGGTCTCCTGCACTGCAGGCAGATTCTTTACCATCTGAGCCACCAGGGAATATCAGTGCAAATGGTGTGTACTGCTCTTGCTTTATTTCTCATCAAACTTATTCTCTGTGTGCACAACTTGGCTACTCAGCCTGGCCCATCCCGGACGTAATGTTGTGGGCCTCCATTTTCTCTGAGGCACTGTCTCTTTATCCACTTTCATGAAGGTGGTGTGAGAGAGCAGATACTGTGTTATTATCATCATGTGTGTTTCACGGAACCTGAAGTCTAGGATAATTTCCCAGATGTTATGACTAGTGAGAAATTCTCCTACAGTCTGGTTTTTGCAGCGTTCCTTGAACAAAGCCGGGAATTTATCTGGCATCTGTTTTCCATGGAACTCAAGGTAATTAACAGATGTGATCTAATTGTTTTCCTAAATCCCAGGATGTAGCAGGGAGTGGGCCATATCCGCCTCATAGAAATGTTGGATCACCAGGATTGAGGTGAAAGGTTCCCTCCAGATCATGTCTTTCTGGTAGAAGCTTGAGACTTCTTGCCTTTCATGCAAGCTTCTTGGTGACCTTGACTTCACAGGGCAAGATGTGGTTGTGGTAACTCAGTCTCTTAAAGATAAACTTTCCCTCAGAGGATTGTCATTGTCTATAATACAATAAAGACAGTGGAACAGGAATGGGTTTCTCAAGGTATACACTATTTGCTCACAGAGTAAAATAAAATTGGGAAGTGGAGCCAAATAGTCTAGAATTTCTTACATACATATGCCATTTTAAGTATTGAAAACAATAGTAAGTGGATAAGCAACAAGGTCTTGGTGTATAGCACAGGGAACTATATTCAATACATTGTGATAAATTAAAGTGAAAGAATATGAAAAAGAATATACATGTATAACTGAATCACTTTGCTGTACAGTAGAAATTAACATCATAAATCAAATACATGTCAATAAAGTAAATTTTAAAAAAGCAGCTGAGAGCCAGGATGATGTGACTGAGGCTTATAATTAGGGCAAGCATATGGTTTATCTTGTAAAACCTGACTCTCTGAGGATGGAAAAGGGTCCTATTACCCTACATAAGGCTTAAAGTGGGACTGCCCTGGGTAAACCAGAGTGCGGTAATCACTGCTTTACGTGGTGGGGGCAGTGGGGTATTATCTCCTTGAGTTGAGTATTCAGCAATTTCGTTTATTAAGCTAATAAGTCCTATTGTAGATGCTGTTGAGAGAAACAGATATATAGTAGTTTTATATCTCTCCTGTCCTCAAGCAGCTGTGAAAGAGAGAGCTGTTACTAAAAGTCAAAATAATGCTGGTATATTCTTACTTATCTTGCTCTTTTCTCATGGTTTTAATCTCTATCAGCACTTCCTTATCTAAAAGGAGATGCTGTAACAATGTTGTTAAGCTGATTTAGTGAGATATAGTTTACAGAAAGTCAGTCCTCTTTATACCATATTCTTTAAAAAAAAAAATATTCCAGTTGATTACACAAATGATTTCAATGATGTTCTTATGGACTATAATAATCCTATGTCTGATAGAAATATTTTAATGGTAAAATAAGTTTTTTTCAAAATTATCTTCATTCAATGTAAGTTAACATATTACTGTGTGTAGCGCTTTCAAGTTTACAAGTTAAATAATATAAATACTCTCTCAAATATCCACCAAGGCAGGGACCTTCTCTGCCTTATTTATAAGAAAAGCTCTAGGACCTAGAACAATGTCTGGCACACAGAGGCTACTCAGAAAATGTTTGGATACATTTCCTATATTTATTTATTTTGTTCACAGAATCATTCATTCAAATGAAACTTTACACATGTTTAACAAACAAAACTGATTGATTATAGCAGAATTTTCATGGCTAAAAGGAATGCTTGGTCTTGAGTCCATACTTCCTCTTTTAACCCCCATCTTTTGGAGCAGATATGAAAACTACTCATCAAAGATATGGAATTATGTAGACAGAATATCAAACCACATAAAGTCAGAAAGCTCATTTCATCTGTAGATGAAGAAATTGGAGCCCAATGTGTCTAAATACTGGGTTGGCCAAAAATGTTCATTTGGATTTCTCTGTAAGCTGATACAGAAAAACCAATAAAATGTCAGACGTCACTTGTTGTGTGACATGGCCAGGATAGGCATTCATGTCTCTTGGCTCCAGGGTAGAGGCTTTCCTATTAAAGCCAGAGCTACATTAAGGGCAGTGAGAGGTAAGTTAGTCAGACAGCTCTGGAGCAATCTATTTGATCAGTACATTACTGAAAAAGTAACTCAGATGGAAGAAATTATATGTACCAGAATTCTTCCTAGAGTACTATCACATTTATTTGGAAGAAAGAGGTAAGGAGATAATAGCTATTTTGATAAGTTATGCGCTTGAAAGTTATGTGCTGAGTCACTCAGTCATGTCCAACTCTATGCGACTTCATGGACTGTAGCCCATCAGTCTCCTCTGTTCATGGAATTCTCCAGACAAGAATACTGGAGTGGATAGCCATTCCCTTCTCCAGGCAATCTACCCGACACTGGGATCAAACCTGCATCTCCTGAACTGCAGGCTAATTCTTTACTGTCTGAGCCACCAGGGAAGCCCAAATGGTGTGTTTGAAACACTGCCAACAAATAGTCCTGGAACTGCTTTCAAGAGTGATGGATCAGGGTTTTTGTGTCATTGGTTTGAGTTTGCAGATCTGGGGACAGGCTTACTGATTGAGGAATTGAGGAGAGAGTTTTCTTTCAAATAAATGTTAAATAATTGTTTAAAGAATTTCAGTTTAGAAAGGGTGCTAAATAATTAACCACCCAGGACTTAAAAATCTGGGTCCAGTCTAGATGGCTGAACTCTGATTATCTCATTTGTGAATCAGAAATTGAAACTCTTTCCCTTAGAAACAGAAGTGTGTGATGGGATTGTGATAGGATAATCATATAAACTGACAAGAATTTAAGGTTTTTTTTCCTCCCCAATATCACTCCCACTGAAAGAAGGTAAAAATATACGACCCTGGTAATAACTTTGAAAGAATTGGACCAAAAATTTGGGCCATTCAAAAAAGTTTAAAATTGACTTCTGTTTGAAAAAATCAATTAATCAATATTACCGTATGCTTCTCATGCTATTATGTTAGTGCTTTTCAACATTTTTTATTACAGCAGGCTTTAAGAAATACATTAGCTATCACAACCAGTACTCAAGTATGTATTTGACCAAAACAAACATTTCAAACATTTGACCAAAACAAACTTTTCAAATGTTTCATGAAGTGTCCCTTACCTTTACTATGTATTACACTTTTATGGTTTTTATTCTATTCTACTTTGTTTAAAAACTTTTATGACTCTGTAATGGATCATTACATAAAATTTGAGAAACAATAGTACAAACGATGTGAGAGGAATCAAAGGTAAATTTACTGAAGAAGAGGGACTTGTGGTCTATTTGTGGAGAGAAAACTAACTTACAAAACTTTGAGTATATTTTAAGACTACCATTAATTAGTTGCTAAACTGCGTGATGCAGTTTAAGAATGATGGATGTTCAGTTTTTATTAGTATGTTCTCTGTATTGAAATAAATAGATCTAAGATAAAGAAGACAATTTTTTAAAAAGTCTGCTTATTTGAAACTGTGTTTCATGTTTAAAAGATTCATCTTTTTATATAGTCTTACATCTCTGAGGCTGGGATGTTATCTTACACTGATGACATTTTACAATTATTACCTTTGGGCAGCTCATTCATTTATCATTGCCTGGGCATGTGCAATCTTGGTTATCATTGCTGGTAGTATGATTGGACAACTGAAACCTTTTGCCATTTTAATCTATAAGCCATTTGAAGACGGAATATTAATCTTTTCTGATAAGGAATTCAGTCTTGTAAAATCAAGTAAGTGTCAGCATCAATATTAGTGACTTGGAGAAAAATCTCAGAAACCACAATGGTGCAGACTTCCAAAATAAAAGGTTTCCTTTCCAGTACCATGGTTAACACAAATGTCAATGTAATATGGAAAACACTAACATCAATAATGGAACCAAAAGTTCATTTAGAAGAGCTGGACTCTAAATTTGAAGAAGTTTTAGGGTTTTCTTTACCAATTAATTTTGCTTATATATCCTTCTTTTATTTATGGGTGAAGGATTTATAATAAAAAGACTATGCTTAAATAAGTCTAAGAGAGCTTTTCAGGTTACAAAATACAATTTCTAAGTGATATGAAAGTGTGTCATTGTTTAATTGCAACATTCTTTCTTATTAGCACCCTAAATACCAATTTCATCTTACACTTACCATCAGTCATAAGAAAATACAATTTAAAACCACAGTGTGAAACCACTACCTACCTACTAGAATAGCTAAAATTAAAAGATTGACAAGTCAGTTGTTGGTGTGGGTACAGCACAACTGGGAATGCAAAAATACACAGCCACTTTGGAAAACAGTCTGCTGCTTTCTTAAAAAGTTTAACACACACTTAGCGTGTGTCTTAGCAATTATATTTATGGGTACTTGACAAAGAGAAATGAAAACACAAAGACTGGCATGCAGATGTTCATAGTAGCCTGCAACTGGAAATAACCCAAATGTTGTTGCTTTTGAACTGTGGTGTTGGAGAAGACTCTGGAGATCAAACCAGTCAATCCTAAAGGAAATCAGTCCTAAATAGTCATTGGAAGGACTGATACTGAAACTCCAATACTTTGACCACCTCGTGTGAAGAACTGACTCCTTGGAAAAGACCCTGATGCTGGGAAAAATTGAAGGCAGGAGGAGAAGGGGATAACAGAGGATGAGATGGTTGGATGTAATCATTGACTCAATGGACATGAGGTAGAGCAAGCTCCAAGAGTTGGTGATGGACAGGGAAGCCTGGCTTGCTGCAATCCATGGGGTCGCAGAGTCAGACATGACTGAGCAACTGAACTGAACTGAACTGTGGTTATGAGCTCAGGGCTATGAAGGGTTGGGGTAAGGAGGTCTACACCTTGGAACATAAAGCTATTTTGACACTGAATTTTTGATGCATGTTGTTTTGTGTAATAAACTTTATTTACAGATGTCCCAATGGCCATGAATGGGCTGAAGAGGAGGCCCTCTTGGCATCAGGTGACTTGTTCCTAAGAGCCAGCTAGAGGCAAGAGTTCCTTAGGACTGAGTCAAGGTGGGAGAGAGTGGGTTCGTAGGAACCCCTTCTTGGTATTGACACAGCCCAGTAGCTTCTGAATGTGGAAACGGAATTGTTCCGAGGCTAAAGGCTTCTGAACTCTAGATCCTGAGCACAGGGGCTTTATCTCTTCCCTTGAGGGTTTAGTAAAAGTTTCTTTCCAGAGTGATCACTACATACTAAGGGCTTTTTATATTTTGTCCCACTTAGTTTTCACAACCACCTCAAGGGACTAGTCTTTCTCATTTCTGTTTTAGAGGTAAGGAAGCTGAAACCTAAAAAGGCTGAGGCTCTTGCCCAAAGCCACATAACTAGCTGGTTAGTAAAAACTTAAGCTATTTTAACTGTAGCATGGGGAATTTACTTTTGTATGATTTGTGAAAAAGAGACAGTATCTTCAACTGGAATAAGAGAAAGGAATCTATTCTCATCATCCATGGTTCCTTGTAAGTTAATTTTTTCAGCTTCATTTTCCTCAAAATTGTAAAGGGTCCCAATCCTCTCTCCCCTATTGTGATGTAAGACCTTGGACAAGTCTTCCTTTTCCTATAAGAAGAAAAAAGTTACCTGGAGAAACTCGAGCAATAGGACTGATCTCATAAAGCTTTTGAAGAAGTCAGGTGGAGAGAATATGGGTAAAGCTTTGAACAAAGTTGAGACCTCAGATTGTTTACACTGTTACTACTCTATTTAGAGAATTTTTTCACATGCAAAGGGAGGTGGGGACGGAAGTTTGTATGTGGAAATATTTCCTCTTACTTCTTGTACTTAACCTAGCTGACCAGAGAGATGGAGGTATGATATTTTTGACCTGAGAAAATTCTTCCAACTTCCTTAATTTCTGTTTTGTGAGTAGAGAGATGAATTTAGAGAAAATTTAGTAGCCATGAAGATTATTGACTAAAATCCTATGGAAACTATGTTGCTTTCTTTTGATCTGGTTTGGTTAAAAACAATTGGAGGATTGACATATACACATTGCGTACCTGCAAAGTCACTTCAGTCGTGTCCAATTCTTTCCAACCCTATGTACTGTAGCCCTTCAGGCTCCTCTGTCCATGGGATTCTCCAGGCAAGAATATTGGAGTGGCTTGCCATGCCCTTCTCCAAGGGATTGGTGACGTTCCCAACCCAGGGATCGAACCCGCATCTCCTGTGGCTCCTGGTTTGCACTCGGATTCTTTTCTACTGAACCCCAGGGAAACCCCATATACACACTGATGCTGCTGCTGCTAAGTCGCTCAGTCGTGTCGTGTCCAACTCTGTGCGACCCCATAGACGGCAGCCCACCAGGCTTCCCCGTCCCTGGGATTCTCCAGGCAAGAACACTGGAGTGGGCTGCCATTTCCTTCTCCAATGCATGAAAGTAAAAAGTGAAAGTGAAGTCGCTCAGTCATGTCCGACTCCTAGCGACCCTATGGACTGCAGCCTACCAGGCTCCTCCCCTTTCATGGGATTTTCCAGGCAAGAGTACTGGAGTGGGGTACCATTGCCTTCTCCGCATATACACACTACTGTATATTAAATAGATAACTAATAAGAACCTGCTGTATAGCACAGGGGACTCTACTCAATACTCTGTAATGGCCTGTATATATATATATGTAACTGATTCACTTTGCTGTACACCTCACCTGAAACTAACACAACATTGTAAATCAACTATGATCCAATAAAATTTAAAAAAATTAAAGAATAGCCTTTTGTTGTCATTCAGTGCTGAAATAGAAACCATAACTAGAGTTTTGAAACATGAAATGTGTTAGTATTTGTGTATTTAAATTAGTAATTATTTTGTGTTGTGCAGAAGAGGCACAATCAGTCTCCCTTTGCTCCACTTTTTATTTTGGTATTGAAATAAAAAGGAAAGGCTATAATAGTTAAATATAATCTAATAAAATAAATAGATGATATCATCTAATAAAATAACAACTTTGAAGACTAATAGTCAAGTTGTCAGCATATAGCATTTGAATGCAATATTTAAAACATTCTTAATACATGACATCTTACAGATCAATTTGCTGCAAGAAATTCCTGTGTGGTAGACCTGTAGAACTGGTCTGCTATAGAAATAGATCGTCCATTGGTTTATTTGCAGTTAAAAGACCTATGTTACTAGTACAGCCTCCATTTAGAATTTTGAATCCCACAAGCATTTATTTCAAAGCATTATGTTGCAGTGAAAGAAAGATGACTAAAAATCTAGGCTTTGTGCAAAGTAGTAATTTAAGGAAGGGAAAAGGAGAAGACCACCATATCTACACACTGTTGGAAAAAGGAAAAATCTGGGCTATATGCTGGGCAAAGAGCTCTATTATATAGGTTGATGATGGCAACAGCTTTGCCTGAGGCTCTTCTAGGTGTTAAGCACGTATGACCGCTGGGACCTCATGTGGAATCACCTTCTGGCCGGGCTTACCTTCCCAAAATACTTTCCTTTTAGTTGAACCAAGTTTAGGCAGAAGACTTTGCCTGTCTTGGTGATATTTTTATCTAATTGGGGTTCAGTGGTTTTACTGTAACAATTTGTTTTATGGTTTGAGTTCTGCCCTTGATTACGTAATTTTTGAACTATTTTACCATGTTCACTTCCCTTTTCTTTTCTTTTTGAAATGAAGATGAAGTGTGTATAGGTGTACAGAGCAAAAATGGAAAGAAATGGAATTTACAGTTAGATAAAGTGAAGGAAGAAAGCATGGCAACCCACTCCAGTATTCTTGCTTGGAGAATCCCATGGACAAAGGAGCCTGGTGGGCTATAGTCCACAGGGTCGCAAAGAGTCAGACATGACTGAAGCAACTTAGCATGCACACATGTGTATAAGGTGATAGCCCATGTCCCCCAGCGGGCAAGACTTCAGTGTTTTCCTCTGGGCAATCCTGCCCAAGGAAGGCCTTTATCTTTTTCAGAGAAGCCCTCCTAGACTGGTCTATGGAGAAGTCCCAGTCTCATACCTAATAAATTAGAAAGATCCTTCCACTCCCTCTAAGTATCTTTCCAGGTAATTCAGGAGGTCCAGAGGGTAAGGTTTTCTGCAAGAAGACATCAAGTTACTCCTAAAGATAGCTCAAGGAAATTTCTAGATAATGCTATTTTCTTACTTTCAGAGCAATTCGGAGACTGTCACAAGAGATTTGTTGAGTATCTCCAGTGCATGGTCTGAGCCAAACACAAAGCTCNCTACTTCCAAAGACCCCTAAGCTGGACTGGTCTATAGAGAGGCCTGCTGACCTCAAACTCACCTTAAAACAATGCTCAAACAGAGAAAACTATACTACACCAGGACAAGAAGAAGACATCAGAAGCTTGCCCAAGATGCTTATCTGACTTGTATGATCATTTATGTTTTCTTGATTCCTTGGACCTGTGCCTACCAATCACATGTTTTCTATCATGGACACGACTCTATGCTAGTTTAAAATTCAACCCAATTGTTGGGTTGTGGCCAATTACCTGTGTCTAGTACTTCTGGTTACCTTGGTGGATTTCTGTTTTCTAGGGCTCTGACTGGATACCCCCTAGGAAATTTATTTTAGATGAATGTTCAGTCCTGTTCTACCTATTCATGATATTACTAGATGGGATCCTCTCACCTGGCCAATTAATAATACCTGCTCTGATGCTGGCCATAGATTTAAGTTTTTTCTTAGGGTCATTCAAACTCAATCAGAGTGACACGCTAAGTCTCAATAAAAGAAATTAATCGCTCATCTATTAAAAAGAAAACTCCCACAGTTATGGGGTGGATCTACATACCAGGCTATGGTCATTTAAGTTTAAAAGCTCCTCTATGTTGGGAAGGGTTCAATCATACTAAAAATGATCAAACTGGCCATTATGAGACAAGGCTGGATGTTTTATGAACTATGCCTATTATTACCTTAGAGTGAGTGATTGGTATGGAACCCAGTGGATTTGTGGTACTAATTTATAGCCTTCACATCTACAGCAATGGATACAAAGGTGTAGCCTGGGATTCCCATGAATTTAAGGTCATACATGTTGCACCCAGCATCTCCCTCAACAAGATGGCCTGACCCTTCGGGGCGAACCCAACCGCAGACAGTGTCCCACAGCAGAATGGACAGCCGCTCCAACCGCTGATCCTNCTGCCCTCAATCTTTCCCAGCATCAGGGTCTTTTCCAATGAGTCAGCTCTTCGCATCACGTGGCCAAAGTATTGGATTTTCAGCTTCAGCATCAGTCCTTCCAATGAACATTCAAACCTGATTTCCTTTAGGATGAGGTAGATGGTAATTGGAGAGTTAAGGATCTGCTTTATCAGGGAATGTCTTAGGAGTTAAGTGGCTGTGTCATGCCAGGACCTTTCCTCTGAAATAACAGACAAATTGCTATATTTCATACCTTCACCAACCAGGAAAGAGCAAGAATGGGCCTCTTTGGACTTTGAAAGCACAATCTATAATATCTGGGAATTCTACTCTGGTGAGACTCCTTGTTCAAATGTGATTCAGGGAATGAGAGAATTATACAGCAGATCTAGGCTCCAGATTTATCTTCAGCCTATGTGAAGGTGTTGAAAATTTCTAGGGTAGATAAGAATGTTATAGGAAGTTGCTGCTAAGCGTCAGTACGTGAGTGGCAAAGTATAACTTTAACGTTCTGGAGAAGTGTTATTTTCCATTTGTAAGGTTATTACTATGTTACTCAGACACAGAAGATAACAATTGTTAACCTTAGGGATTAGTGGTAATTCTCAATATATTTCAAGATTGGATGGGTATAGCAAAAATCTATTTTATATTGGAAAAGGTATATTAATAATCAAGTTTAAACAGACTTAGAAGGCATAAATAAAAACATTAAGAGAAGCGTAGATTCATGTATCATCTTTCTCTGCTGTACTGATGNCCCTTTCATGGGATTTTCCAGGCAAGAGTACTGGAGTGGGGTACCATTGCCTTCTCCGCATATACACACTACTGTATATTAAATAGATAACTAATAAGAACCTGCTGTATAGCACAGGGGACTCTACTCAATACTCTGTAATGGCCTGTATATATATATATGTAACTGATTCACTTTGCTGTACACCTCACCTGAAACTAACACAACATTGTAAATCAACTATGATCCAATAAAATTTAAAAAAATTAAAGAATAGCCTTTTGTTGTCATTCAGTGCTGAAATAGAAACCATAACTAGAGTTTTGAAACATGAAATGTGTTAGTATTTGTGTATTTAAATTAGTAATTATTTTGTGTTGTGCAGAAGAGGCACAATCAGTCTCCCTTTGCTCCACTTTTTATTTTGGTATTGAAATAAAAAGGAAAGGCTATAATAGTTAAATATAATCTAATAAAATAAATAGATGATATCATCTAATAAAATAACAACTTTGAAGACTAATAGTCAAGTTGTCAGCATATAGCATTTGAATGCAATATTTAAAACATTCTTAATACATGACATCTTACAGATCAATTTGCTGCAAGAAATTCCTGTGTGGTAGACCTGTAGAACTGGTCTGCTATAGAAATAGATCGTCCATTGGTTTATTTGCAGTTAAAAGACCTATGTTACTAGTACAGCCTCCATTTAGAATTTTGAATCCCACAAGCATTTATTTCAAAGCATTATGTTGCAGTGAAAGAAAGATGACTAAAAATCTAGGCTTTGTGCAAAGTAGTAATTTAAGGAAGGGAAAAGGAGAAGACCACCATATCTACACACTGTTGGAAAAAGGAAAAATCTGGGCTATATGCTGGGCAAAGAGCTCTATTATATAGGTTGATGATGGCAACAGCTTTGCCTGAGGCTCTTCTAGGTGTTAAGCACGTATGACCGCTGGGACCTCATGTGGAATCACCTTCTGGCCGGGCTTACCTTCCCAAAATACTTTCCTTTTAGTTGAACCAAGTTTAGGCAGAAGACTTTGCCTGTCTTGGTGATATTTTTATCTAATTGGGGTTCAGTGGTTTTACTGTAACAATTTGTTTTATGGTTTGAGTTCTGCCCTTGATTACGTAATTTTTGAACTATTTTACCATGTTCACTTCCCTTTTCTTTTCTTTTTGAAATGAAGATGAAGTGTGTATAGGTGTACAGAGCAAAAATGGAAAGAAATGGAATTTACAGTTAGATAAAGTGAAGGAAGAAAGCATGGCAACCCACTCCAGTATTCTTGCTTGGAGAATCCCATGGACAAAGGAGCCTGGTGGGCTATAGTCCACAGGGTCGCAAAGAGTCAGACATGACTGAAGCAACTTAGCATGCACACATGTGTATAAGGTGATAGCCCATGTCCCCCAGCGGGCAAGACTTCAGTGTTTTCCTCTGGGCAATCCTGCCCAAGGAAGGCCTTTATCTTTTTCAGAGAAGCCCTCCTAGACTGGTCTATGGAGAAGTCCCAGTCTCATACCTAATAAATTAGAAAGATCCTTCCACTCCCTCTAAGTATCTTTCCAGGTAATTCAGGAGGTCCAGAGGGTAAGGTTTTCTGCAAGAAGACATCAAGTTACTCCTAAAGATAGCTCAAGGAAATTTCTAGATAATGCTATTTTCTTACTTTCAGAGCAATTCGGAGACTGTCACAAGAGATTTGTTGAGTATCTCCAGTGCATGGTCTGAGCCAAACACAAAGCTCCCAATTAGAACACTGAAGCTTTGATGCCAATTAAAAATAAATGATGTTGATAGGATAGAGTTATATATGGATCCAAGAGAGGAGGAACAGACCAGAAAGACAATAAAAGCTTCATATTTAAAAAACATGAGCTAATTTCATTAGTGAACAAATAAATACTTCAGAGAGCAGTTGCTGAGTTTGAGCCGAAAGCTATAATAGGGAATTCAAAGTTTTCAGGTGATAAGATAATTAATATAAAAAGGAGGGAGAATAGAAAAATGGGTACAGGTTAAATAATTTTTGTGGTTGAAATCGCAAAGTTGAAGTATTTTAAGGAGAGAAGAACTCAACTGTTTCCAGTTGGCAATATATTGAAAATTATTGTTCAAGTAAATTGGCTTTGGTTATAACCAAACACATAGATTCTAAAAAAATCCAGTTTCTGGTTTTCCAAAGAATCACAAAGAAATTAATGTGCTTATGTTTATATCAATATTGCTAATTCTGATAAGGTGGTTTTTCATTTTCTCCCTTGAGATGGATGGCTAAATTGTTCCTTTTTAAATTAAAGTTTTCTATTTATCCTTGAGTAGAAGGTAACATTTGGAGAAGGCAATGGCACCCCACTCCAGTACTCTTCCCTGGAGAATCCCATGGACAGAGGAGCCTGGTGGGCTGCAGTCCATGGGGTTGCTAAGAGTTGCTCATGACTGAGCGACTTCACTTTCACTTTTCACTTTCATGCTTTGGAGAAGGAAATGGCAACCCACTCCAGTGTTCTTGCCTGGAGAATCCCAGGGATAGAAGAACCTAGTGGACTGCTGTCTATGGGGTCGCCCAGAGTCGGACACAACTGAAGCGACTTAGCAACAGNACTTTCATGCTTTGGAGAAGGAAATGGCAACCCACTCCAGTGTTCTTGCCTGGAGAATCCCAGGGATAGAAGAACCTAGTGGACTGCTGTCTATGGGGTCGCCCAGAGTCGGACACAACTGAAGCGACTTAGCAACAGCAGCAGCAGCACAGTCTTTAACACATGAATGTGAGAAACTTTCTTCAATTTATTGATTTCTATTTGCATATA
Source organism: Neotragus pygmaeus (assembly GCA_006410875.1). Lineage (NCBI taxonomy): Eukaryota > Metazoa > Chordata > Mammalia > Artiodactyla > Bovidae > Neotragus > Neotragus pygmaeus. The sequence goes on from SJYV01034183.1 coordinate 1,255,333, forward strand.
ATCCTGCTACTCTAAATTATACACGGCATCAAGAAAAGTGGAGACATTTCTTTTCAGACAAGCTCTGAAAAGATGAAAGGAAAAATTTTCTTAAATGTGAACAAAGAAACAATGGATGGTGAACAATTTCTCCTCAAGTATAAAGCAATTATATTTCCTATTTTAAAACAGAATGCAATAAGATATGTTTTCTTTTTTATTACATTGCCAGTAAAAATCTTATCTGAGACAAGACAAGGCAACAGAAATGATTTTCCAGAAACACCGGATGTTGACCCACCTGTCTGATTACTGTTAAGAGGGCTAATCTTGTAGTTAGGTAAATATCTTAAGTAAGTCACATGCCATTTGCACCATTAGAAAAGATTAGAAGATGGAAATTCATTGAGAAATTTGAGCCTGTGTTGGTTTGTGTACTGTTTGCTCATATATGCTTAGGAATCTGCCAAGATGAATTACTATGTCATTTTTGCAAAGCCAGATTGCAGCTTTGCTGCTGATCACCACTGAGTGATGATGGGTCTCAATTCCCTAACTTGGGATAATATCTATGTAATAGACTGGTTGTGAGTTTGCAGCGACTCACTGCATGCAAAGTGCTTGGCCCATTGGAAATACCCAGTGAATGTTAGCTGTTATCTATTTCTGCTTCCTTCTGCTGTTATCTTAAAGTAACCACCCTTAAACAATAGTATCGTCTTGTTTATTAGCTGAAGTATAATGATACTTTAAAAATTATTGTATTCATTCATTTATTCAACCATTCATTCAAAAATATTAATTTAGCATTATGTTCACACAGAAATGAATAAACACATGATCCCTGCTTTCAAGATGTTCACAGTCTACTGTTTCCCATTTCAAGTACCTCGTCTCCCTTTGTTTAGTTTCATATGCCCTTTACCCAAGCATTTTCAAGACTGACTGAACATTAGAATCATTTGGGGAATTTTCTTAAAAATGCTAATGTCTGGGCCCTAGCCAGATCAGTGAGGACAGAACCTCTAGGTGTGGGTGTGTTTAAAAGTTTCCAGATAATTAACCTCCAATTAAAATAGATAAATTAATTTAAAAAAGTTCCCAGGTGCCTGACTTATTTCACTTAGCATAAGGCCCTTCAAATCCATTCATGTTACTGCAAATGTAAAATTTCTTTCTGCTTTTATATACCACATCTTTATCCATTCATCTATTGATGGACACCTAAGTTGCTTCCATATCTTGACAAGTGTAAATAATGCTGCTATGAATACTGGGGTGCAAGTGTCTTTTTGAATTAGCATTTTTGTTTTTGGATGTATACCTATAAGTGGTATTGCTAAGCCATATGGTAGTTTTTGGAGAAACCTTCATACTTTTTCCCACAGTTGGGGCAACTGGCAATTCCCACCAACCACGTCTGAAGGTTCCCTTTAATTTACATCCTTATCAACATTTATTTGTAGTCTTTTTGATGATAGACATTCTGACTGGTGTGAGGTGTGATATCTCATGGTGATTTTGATTTACATTTCTCTGATGATTAGCAATGTTGAGCATCCTTCCATGTGCTTGTTGGCCATCTACATGTCCTTTTTGGAAAAAAGTCTATTCGGTTCAAGTACTATATGGTATCGCTTATATGTGCAATCTAAAAAATACAACAAACTAGTGAATATAACAACAAAAAAAGCCAACTCACAGATACAGAACACAAACTGATAGTTACCAGGGGGAAGCAAGGAGGGGCAATGTAGGGGTAGGGGATAAAAAGGTACAAATTATTAGGTATCTACAAGGATATGTTGTACAATATGGGGAATATAGCAAGTACTTTACCATAACTATAAATGGAATATAACCTTTATGTTTGTGAATCTTTATAATGTATACTCGTTACATGTAAGATGGGAGAAGGCAATGGCACCCCACTCCTGTACTCTTGCCTGGCAAATCCCATGGACGGAGGAGCCTGGTGGGCTGCAGTCCACGGGATGGCTAAGAGTCGGACACGACTGAGCGACTTCACTTTCACTTTCCACTTTCATGCCTTGGAGAAGGAAATGGCAACCCACTCCAGTGTTCTTGCCTGGAGAACTCCAGGGATGGGGGAGCCTGGTGGGCTGCCATCTATGGGGTCACACAGAGTCGGACACGACTGAAGTGAATTAGCAGCAGCAGCAATGTGTAAGATTCTTTATCAACTATGCTTCAATTAAGAAGAAAATCTCCCAGGTGCGAGCAGAATTGAGACTCACTGGGCTAGAGTCAAGCCAAACTCCACCTTCACACCTTATTCTGCATGTTACTTTTTTGTTCCCCTTCCATTGAGTGAACCATTTCTCAAGGCAGAAATGCACAGAATGTAGTTACAAATACCTCTTTGAATGAAATGGTCTAAGATTCCTTCACTAGATTAGGCTTCCTGCTCTGTGTGGTGCCTTTTTCACTTCCATGTATTACTCTTTCATTTGGTTTTATTGACAAGTACAATTTAGAAGTTGTCTTTCTCTGTTTTTTTTTGTTGTTGTTGTGTGTGTGTTATTTGTTTTGTTTTATTAAAATGAGTATTAAACATTTTTTTAAAGATTTTACAATAAAAATGTTACAAAAATACAGAGTACGTTATATCAAGGCAATATTCTACATGACAAAAATCAAAACAAAAGAAAAAATTTGAAGTAAATGTACAGGTATCAGTATCAGTTCAGTTGCTCAGTCATGTCTGACTCTTTGAGACTCCATGGACTGCAGCACGCCAGGCTTCCCTGTCCATCAGCAGCTCCCGGAGTTTATTCAAACTCATGTCCATGGCATCGGTGATGCCATCCAACCATCTCATTCTCTGTCGTCCCCTTCTCCTCTTGCCTTCAATCTTTCCCAGAATCAGAGTCTTTTCAGTGAGTCAGTTCTTCACATCAGGTGGCCAGAATATTGGAGTTTCAGCTTCAGCATCAGTCCATCCAATGAATATTCAGGACTCATTTCCTTTAGGATGGACTGGTTGGATCTCCTTGCAGTCCAAGGAACTCTCAATAGTCTTCTTCAACACCACAGTTCAAAAGCATCAGTTCTTCAGCCCTCAGCTTTCTTTACAGTCCAACTTTCACATCCATACATGACTATTGCAAAAACCATAGCTTTGACTAGACAGACCTATGTTAACAAAGTAATGCCTCTGCTTTTTAATATACTATCTAGGTTGGTCATAGCTTTTCTTCCAAGAAGCAGGTATCTTTTAATTTCATGACTGCAGTTACCATCTGCAGTGATTTTAGAGGCCCCCCCCCCAATAAAGTCTCTCACTGTTTCCATTGTTTCTCCATTTATTTACCATGAAGTGGTGGGACTGGATGCTATGATCTCAGCTTTCTGAATGTTGAGTTTTAAACCAACTTTTTCACTCTCCTCTTTCACTTTCATCAAGACGCTCTTTAGTTCTTCTCCACTTTATGCCATAAGGCTGGTGTCATCTGCATATCTGAGGTTATTGATATTTCTCCTGGAAAACTTGATTCCAGCTTGTGCTTCATCCAGCCTGGCATTTTGCATGATGTACTCTGCATATAAGTTAAATAAACAGGTTGACAATATACAGCCTTGATGTTCTCCTTTTCCTGTTTGGAACCAGTCTGTTGTTTCATTTCCAGTTCGAACTGTTGCTTCTTGATCTGCATACAGATTTCTCAGGAGGCAGGTCAGGTGGTCTGGTATTCCCATCTCTTGAAGAATTTTCCACAGTTTGGTGTGATCCATGCAGTCAAAGGCTTTGGTGTAGTCAATAAAGCAAACGTAGATGTTTTTCTGGAAGTCTCTTGCTTTTTTGATGATCCAGCAGATGTTGGCAGTTTGATCTCTGGTTTCTCTGTCTTTTCTAAATCTAGCTTGAACATCTGGAAGTTCACGGTTCAAGTACTGTTGAAGCCTGACTTGGAGAATTTTGAGCATTACTTTGCTAGCATAAAGGTAGCAAGGTACTAAACAAGTACAGGTACTAAACTTAACAAGTATTATTATAATACCTGCTGCTACTACTGCTGCTAAGCCGCTTCAGTCATTAGACTGTGCGACCCCATAGATAGCAGCCCACCAGGCTCCCCCATCCTTGGGATTCTCCAGGCAAGAACACTGGAGTGGGTTGCCATTTCCTTTTCCAATGCATGGAAGTGAAAAATGAAAATGAAGTCGCTCAGTCGTGTCCAGCTCTAGTGACCTCATGCACTGCAGCCCACCAGGCTCTTCCATCCACGGGATTTTCCAGCCAAGAGTACTAGAGCAGGGTGCCATTACCTGATACCTGTTTTAGTCTACATACACATGAAATGACTGGACCACATACATGCCCATGTGATCTAAATTTTTTCTTAGTTCAGTTAGTTAGTTTTGTCGCTCAGTCGTGTCCGACTCTTTGTGACCCCATGAATCACAACATGCCAGGCCTTCCTGTTCATCACCATCTCCCGGAGTTCACTCAGACTCACGTCCATCGAGTCTGTGATGCCATCCAGCCATCTCATCCTTGGTCGTCCCCTTCTCCTCCTGCCCCTAATCCCTCCCNCCCACTCCAGTGTTCTTGCCTGGAGAATCCCAGGGACGGGGGAGCCTAGTGGGCTGCCGTCTACAGGGTCGCACAGAGTCGGACATGACTGAAGCGACTTAGCAGCAGCAGCGTATAGGTGTATAATAATTTTAATAAATCATTCTATTATTGTTGAACTTCTGGATTGTACTGGGCTTTTTATTACCATAAGCAATCCTAGGATGAACATCTTCATGCATAAAGATTTTTCTGTAAATAGATTTATGTCCGGAAGCTTGTCTAAGAGTACAAACATTTTAAGTTCTTGATACAGGTGAATAAATTACTTTCCAAAGGATTGGAATTTGGCACTACTGGTAAATAATCCACTTGCCAATGCAGGAGATGCAGGAGACTTGGGTTTGATACCTGGATAGGGAAGATTCCCTGGAGAAGGAAATGGCACCCCACTCCAGTATTCTTGCTTTGAGAATCCCATTGACAGAGGAACCTGGCAGGCTATAGTCCATGGGGTCACAAAGAGTTGGACACTACTGAGCACACACACACACACACACACACACACACACAGCCCTGACAACAGTGCATCCATATTCCCTCTTTCAGTGAACTCTTGTCTGATGTGAGAACTTACTTTTAATATAAAAAGGGCAATTTTATCTAAGATCCATTTAGAAGGTCCCATTCTGCACATATCTCTAAGGTTTTACTCTATTCACTTTGGTATATTACCACACCAAGTTGTGAAATCTTTCTGACCAATATTACCCTGATGCAGTTATTGATATGAATAAAATTGATTACTTGGCTTGGTTCAAATGCATTGCTGTGAGTGTGTGACAGAGGCTGGTTAGAGTGTGCTGCTGTGGATATCCTATTAGAGATGCCTGAACCCCCATGGTGCATGTATTTCTGCATATGTCCTTATTGGTTGAGAATATCCCTAAAAAGAAGTCAAAGCTTAATTCTTTGGCTAGAATTTCTTATCTAGAAGTTTGGGTTTCTAATGTAGAAGAAGTTGTAGAGTCACAGGACATTCATACCCTTCTAAAAATCCTTTCCTTATGAAAGAGGGGGAACCATGGGATTTTTGGATGGCTTCAGTTGACTCAGTGTTTTCAGGCCACATCTATATTCCATTATGTTTAAACTTTTTTGGATCCATTCTCGTATCAACAGAGAGATGACATGTGGTCTTTATCTTGGCAACTGGGTTGCTGTTGTATGGTCAGAAGGAAATTTTAGACTTCCCCTGTGGTCTAGTGGATAAGAATCCACTTGCCAATGTAGGAGACATGGGTTCAGTCCCTGGTCTGGGAAGATTCTTCATGCTGGGAGCAACTAAGCCTGGGTGCCGCAACTGCTGAAGCCCATGCTTGCTAAAGCCTTTGCTCCACAAAAGAAGCCACTGTAATGAGAAACCCACACACCACAGCTAGAGAGTAGCCCCCGTTCATGCAACTAGAGAAAGCCTTCGAACAGCAAAGAAAACCCAGAGCAGCCAAAAAAAAAAAAAAAAAAGGACATTTTATTGAGTGTCATGGTTAGATTAGCTGAAACACTTTGTGCTTAATGTATCATGAAAAAAAGACCAAAAATCCACTAAATTAGTGGTAGGTGGAAAAAGAGGTTATTAGGCAAAAATATGAAATACTCATCTAGCAAGCCACTAATCAAATGTCACATGCTTTCTGAAGTCTTTTCCGACTTCTCTGCCTTGTTCTTCTGCGGCACTTGGACTGTCTCCCTAGTATAGCAATGATAACATTGCTTTAGAGTTACTTGCGTTCATGACTGTTCTTCCACCCAATTATGGATTTGTAGAAGATGATTGTATCCCTAGTACCTGGCAGGGTCTGACATATAGTAGGTGACTCATCATTGATTGCTGAGAGAGAAATGTGGGTATGTAAGAAAAATGGGAAATATTCTCAAATGGATATCCTAAATAGTGTGTATCCTCTAAAAAATAAAGGGAAAAAGCTAATATATCTTTTAGTTAAAGCAGGCAATATGGAAATGTGCTCATTTTATAGTGGAAAAAGAAGTGTTTTATGAAGAGGTTCCGTGACTTCCTCAAGTGAACAGCCGACAAAGGTACAAAGCCAGGTTCAGCCTGTTGCTGCTGCTGCTGCTAAGTTGCTTCAGTCATGTCTGACTCTGTGCGACCCCAGAGATGGTAGCCCACTAGGCTCTTCTGTCTCTGGGATTCTCCAGGCAAGAACACTGGAGTGGGTTGCCATTTCCTTCTCCAGTGCATGAAAGTGAAAAGTGAAAGTGAAGTCGCTCAGTCGTGCCCGACTCTTAGCGACCCCATGGACTGCAACCTACCAGGCTCCTCCGTCCATGGGATTTTCCAGGCAAGAGTACAGGAGTGGGGTGCCATTGCCTTCTCCGCTCAGCCCTGTAGGTGTTGTAATTCTCAGTTCCAAGTTCTTTCCAATGCACCTCATATGTAATTCACTTCAGAACAATGGAGGGGTAGAAGTGATTGTATGGAGAAAACACCCAGCAAAATAAGCTTCCGTTATGTTATGGTGCATGTTGATTCCTTCTGGCAAGTTTTAGAAAACTGCAAATAGAGAAACCCCTTTACAGTCAACTTAAGATTCTTAGTATCAGGAGACTTTACAGAGAAGATCAAAGAACTGAATCTTCTCAGTGGAAGACTTTTTTAAAAAGTAATGTTTTAATGTTAATGTCGCATGATGACAACTTTTATTAAGTACTTAATTGGACAAATGTCATTCCTATATTAGTAATGCATCATTTTTTTGTGAGTTAAATGAATAAACTTGTATAATACAAAATAAAACTCTGATCCTCGTAGCAAGTGCTCACTATTCTTGTTCTTCTTTTCCTTAACATTCTTCTTTTTTTTTCTTGGCTGCACCACACAGCATGTGACATCTTAGTTCCCTGACCAGGGATCATATCCACACCCCCTGCATTGGAAGCATGGTATATTAACCTCTGGACCACCAGGGGAAGTCCCTCGTTCACATTATTTAACCAAGGGCTTTTTTTTTCTTCTGTACTTAGACAATCGAAGGAAGCAACTGAAGTGCTTGTTACAGAAGCTGGAAGAATCAGTTGACAACTTAAAAGAAGTTATTCTGCGTAAAGGGAGGTTCCAGTAGAGAGAGGGGGCCTCTCAATTCTTTCAAGAGGACAAACTAATCAGTCCATACTCTTGACAAAACGCTACAACAGGCTTTAGTAATTAGGATTCCACCGGGTCTTAGAGAGGGGGAAGATCCATTAAGTGAATCACTCCTTTTCTCTCTTTTCCTTTCAAAAGCAGATACCACAAGAAGCAACTGGAGAAATGTCACGAAGGACCAGGCACTGCGCCTGCTTTCCTAGTAACTCAAAGGCTTCAGGTAGATGCCATGGAGGCAAAAGAGGCAAAAACAAAGCTCAACTCTAAGTCTTCTGAGAGCTAGAAAGTGACACCTGAGACTGGCATGGAAAATGGCGAAGTGGAAGAGCGTGTGAAGAGAGAGCGAGCCCAGGTCCACAGATAACTCAGTGTTCCACGTGGGCTTCAGTCTAGCCTGTCTTCCCTGTTTCTCACCCAGAGAGCTTCCATGTTCCTCAGTTTTCCCATTGATAAAAAGGAGGTGAGTGACCATGGAAGGTTCCTAGGTCTTTTGAAAGAAGATAAGAAAGTGTACAACGATTACTAAGATGTCCATTAATCTAAATATCACCCTAGTTCCTGCTTATGGTTTTAATTAGCATTATTTTCTTTGATTATTTTTAATTACACTTTCAGGCTTTAAGCACTTTGGCAGGGATGTGGTGGGGAAAGTTACTGTAAGTCAAATTATGAATTTTATTGCTCTAATTGGAGTAGAAACCAACGGTATCAATTAAATCCTCAATTTTTATCCTCTTGGTGCATATGATCATCATTCTAGGTGTATATAAAATCTGAGTGTGGCATAATTATGCAATTTTTAAAGCAACAGAGCCCCAGAAATTAGTAACATCCTGGTTAGGAGAGACAGCAGTCTAAAACTTTACTGGGAGCAACACTATGAGCCTTATGAGAATCTAAACTGTGTCTTTTTTCCTTCTTGTCTTCCCACATCACATAGCTCGGGCCAAGGAACACAGAAGGAGTATAAGTGGTTCCCAAGGAGACGTGATGCTTGATTTACCTTGTTGATTTACCATGTTCCGTTGCTCATGGTCTATGGTAATTCGGCAGGTAGGTTGAAGTCTGCCTTTAAGTTTCAAATAGCACTGAAGTCACGAAGTCCTTTGCAGAATGAGGGCTCCAAGATGTATTAGGAGAAGGCAATGGCACCCCACTCCAGTACTCTTGCCTGGAAAATCCCATGGACGGAGGAGCCTGGTGGGTTGCAGTCCACGGGGTCGCAAAAAGTCAGACACGACTGAGCGACTTCACTTTCACTTTTCACTTTCATGCATTGGAGAAGGAAATGGCAACCCATTCCAGTGTTCTTGCCTGGAGAATCCCAGGGACGGCAGAGCCTGGTGGGCTGCTGTCTATGGGGCCGCACAGAGTCGGTCACGACTGAACCGACTTAGCAGCAGCAGCAGCAGCAAGATGTATTAGGATAATTAATCCTAGCTGCCACAACAAATAAAACCTTGAAATCTCAGGGGCTTGTTTCTTGCTTACTTCTCATTCCATCCTGCAGCTACGGAATTAGGAAATGCAGCCTCTATTGTTGTGGATGGGAAAACAGACATGGAAGAGGTGCACAGACTCTTTCAGCTGCCTTGACCTGGAAGTCACATGCATTTTCCATCCAGAGTCCTTTTGGCTGGAATTACTCATGTGACCTCAAATGTACCTAGAATGGGGGCTAATAGAGGGGGTATCAAGTGGAAATAGTGTCAGACTTTATTTTTCGGGGCTCCAAAATCACTGCAGATGGTGATCGCAGCCATGAAATTAAAAGACACTCACTCCTTGGAAGGAAAGTTATGACCAACCTAGATAGCATATTAAAAAGCAGAGACATTACTTTGCCAACAAATGTCCGTCTAGTCAAGGCTATAGTTTTTCCAGTGGTCATGTATCGGTGTGAGAGTTGGACTCTGAAGAAAGCTGAGCACTAAAGAACTGATGCTTTTGAACTGTGGTGTTGGAGAAGACTCTTGAGAGTTCTTGGACTGCAAGGAGGTCCAACCAGTCCATCCTAAAGGAGATCAGTCCTGGGTGTTCATTGGAAGGACTGATGCTAAAGCTGAAACTCCGATACTTTGGCTACCTCATGCGAAGAGTTGACTCATTGGAAAAGACCTTGATGCTGGGAGGATTGGGGGCAGGAGGAGAAGGGGACGACCGAGGATGAGATGGCTGGATGGCATTGCTGACTCGATGGACATGAGTTTGAGTAAACTCTGGGAGTTGGTGATGGACAGGGAGCCCTGGCGTGCTGTGATTCATGGGTTTGCAAAGAGTCAGACATGACTGAGCAACTGAACTGAATTGAACTGAACTGAAAGAATATTTGCTTAGTGCTATCCTTGATGTATTAGGATTTCTGTAGGGGATCCTACTATACCTCTAGGTTTTAAGCTATGAATGGCAAATAATGTAAATATACAGATGAGCCAATCAGTTCTATGGAAAATTCCTTCTTTTTCTTAATTTAAAATAATAAAATTTTGACTTTTTTTTCTTTTTTATTGAGGCATGGTTGAGATATAATGTTATATAAACTACAGGCATAAAACATAATAATTTACAATTTTTAATGTTTATTATTTTTTAAAACAGATGTAATTGACAGATAACATTAGTTTCAGGTGTACAACTGATTCAATATTTGTGTATATTGCAAAATAATCACTATAATAAGTATAGTTAACATCTATCATTATACATAGTTATACTTTTTTGTGTGTGATAAAAACTTTTAAAATGTCCCTCTCTTAGCAACTTTCAGATATGCAGTACAGCATTATTAAATATGGGGCTTCCCTGATGGCTCACATGGTAAAGAGTTTGCCTGCAGTGCAAGTCCCTGGGTCGGGAAGATCCCCTGGAGAAAGGAATGGGAACCCATGCCAGTATTCTTGCCTGGAGAATTCCACAGACAGAGGAGCTTGGTGGGCTATCATTCATGGGGTCACAAGAGTTGGAGACAATTGAATGATGAACACACACACACACATATAGTCACCGTGCTGTTATTACATCCATGACCTATTCATTATATAACTGGAAGTTTGTACCCTCTGATGCCCTTCACCCATTTTGTCTGCCCCTCACTCCTGCTTCTGGCAGCCACCTATGTGGTCTCTAAATGTGGATTCAGTTTTGCTTTTTGTTTTTAGATTTCACATGTAAGTGACATCATATGGTATTTGACTTTCTGTTTGACTTATTTCACTTAATACTCTCAAGATCCACTCATATTGCAAATGGCAAGATTTCCTTCTTTTTTATGGTTGAATAATATTCCACTGTATACATATACCACATCTTCTTTATTCATTTAAAGTGGAATATTATTCATTCATTGATGGGCACTTAGATTGTTTCTGAATCTTGGCTATTGTAAATAATGCTGCAGTGAACGTGAGAGTGCACATGAATTTTCAAGTTAGTTTTTATTTCCTTTTAGTAAATACACAGAAGGGGAATTGCTAGATCATATGATAGTTCTATTTTTAATCTTTTGAGGAACAGTTATACTGTTTTCCCACCGACAGTGCGCAAGGCTTCCCTTTTCTCCATATCCTTGCCAACACTTGTTATTTTTTGTTTTTTTGACACTAGTTATTCTAACAAGTGTGATATTTCACTGTAGTCTTGATTTGAATTTCCCTGATGGTTAATGATATAGAGCATCTTTTTGTGTACCTGTTGGCCATCTGCATATCTTCTTTGGAAAAATATCTATTAAGATCTCCTGCCCATTTTAAAATCAAATTTTTTTTTTGCTAATGAGTTGTATGAGTTCTTTATATATATATATATTTTTTCTTTTTGATACTTTCCCCTTATTAGCTATATAATTTACAAATTTTTTTTCCATTTCTGCCTTTTCAGTTTGCTGATGGTTTCCTTTGCTGTGCAGAAACTTTTTGGTTTGAGGTAGTCTTACTTGTTTATTTTTTGTTTTTGTTGCCTCTTCTTTTGGAAGTGAAAATGAACTCGCTCAGTCATGCCTGACTTTTTGCGACCCCATGGACTGTAGCCTACCAGGCTCCTCCATCCATGGGATTCTCTAGGCAAGAGTACTGGAGTGGGTTGCCATTTCCTTCAGGGGATCTTCCTGACCCAGGGATTGAACCTGGGTCTCCCACATTCCAGGCAGACGTTTTAACCTCTGAGCCACCAGGGAAGCCCCTTATTTTTGGTGTCAGATTTAAAAAATCATTGCCAAGACCAATGTCAGGGAGATTACTGCGTATATTTTCTTCTGGGAGTTTATGGTTTCAGTTCTTATGTACAAGTATTTAATCCATTTTAACTAATTTTTGTGTATGATGTAAGATAGCAGTCTAGTTTCATTCTTTTGCATGTGGCTGTCCAGTTTTCCAAATACCGCTTATTAAAGAGATTGTCCTTTCCTTACTGTATGTTCTTGACATTTCTTGTTGTAAATTAATTGACCACATACTTGGGCTTATTTCTACCCTCTTTGTTATTTTCTGGATCTATGTGACTCTCTTTATGTTAGTACCATACTGTTTTGATCACTATAACTTTGATTACTATAACTATAGTTTGAAATCAAGGAGTGTGCTGTCTCCATCATTGTTCTTTTTCTCAAGATTGCATTGACTATTTGGGATATGCTGTGGTTCCATACACACTTTAGGATTGCTTGTTCTATTTCTGTGAAAAATGCCATTGGAATTTTGATAGGGATTGCATTAAATCTGTAGAGTAGTGTGTACATTTTAACAATACTAATTTTTCTAATTCACAATGACAGAATATTTGTGTCTTCTTCCATTTCTTTTTTCTTATTTATTTTTATTGAAGCCTAATTGATGAACATTGTTGTTAATTTCTGTTATATGGCAAAATTATTTGGTTATACATACACACATATTCCTTAAAATTTTTTTCAATTATATTTTAACATAGGATATTTTTTTAAAATTGTAAGATAGTTGCTTTAAATGTTGCGTTAGTTTCTGCTGTACAACAATGTGAATCAGCTGTAAGGATATATATATATATCCCCTCCCTTTCAAGCCTCCCTCTCACCCTCACATCCCGTTCCTCTAGGTCATCACTGAACTCTGCTTCCTTTTATTTCATCAGTGTCTTATAATTTTTGGTGTACAGGAGTTGTTCATGTTTTTGCTTAAATTTATTCTTAGGTATTCTTTTTTGATGCCAGAAATTCTTTATTAAAATAAACATGCAAAGCAATTTTTAAAAAATCAAAATTTTGTGCCATATAATGGTTCTTTGGGATCTTTTACTGGATTCTTTCATGTGAAACAACCAAATAAATGAGTTGCATTGTGGATTTTAAATGGCAAATATTCTTTTGTTATGTGGTTCTCATTCAGTAGAATATTGAACATAATACTTTCTTTTTAATTTGGCGTCTATATTAGCCTGCTAGGGCTGTCATAACAAAATACCATAGACTGGGGTTTAGCCAACAGAAATTTGTTTTCTCACAGCTTTGGAGGCTGGGAAGTACAAAATTGAGGGGCCAGTTGATTTGATTCCTGTGAAGTCAAACTGCCACCTTCTCTGCACAGGGCAGAGAGAATAAGCTGAACTCTGATCTTTTTCTTATAAGGATACTGATTCTATCAGGTCAAAGACATATCTTATGTGTTCGTACCATTATGAGTTCCTCAATTACTTTCAGAAAGGCCCTGTCTCCAAATACAGTCATGTGGAGAGCTAGACATTCAGTATATGCATTTGGGAGGATATAAACATTCAGTCTGTTATACTGTCTAAGGATTGCTTATAAGGGATGAGTTCCTCTTGGCTAAGGGAAGAATAAGAATGTAAGAAAAATTACCAGAATTTCTCTTAAAAGTATCCTCCTTAAGCCAAAAGAGAACCAAAGCTTCATACTAAAGGTCAATCTGGATATTTATGTTGCTCAGGAGGTTGAAATAAAACTTGAGGAGGCTGGTTCAAGTTGTTACAATTTTTCAAAGGCCCATCCATCTGTCAAGAGATTTGTGGGCTGGATTTTATCTCTTTCTTACTGGCTCCAAGAGCTGGTTTCTTGAGTGTTGCATGTGGTCACATTTCTGTACAGCATTCTATTTAGTTTGGATTATACTTGCGTGTCTCTTGGCTCTAGGAACCCAAGAAGAGTCTCATGTATTTCTCCAGAGTTAGTTTCAAAGTTGTGCCCCTTATTTGTTTTGATGCAAATAATGATCACTTGAAAATCCTTAAAGAAAGTCTTAAATAAGAGAGAAATAAATAGAAAAATGTTTTGTTATTTAACTATTAGAACACATTACAATAAAACAGTAAATTAAATTAACCACAATTTCATATAGAAGCCAGCACTGAAGCAGGGAATTATTATATTATCCGAAGCATTTCCTTAGGTTTTAGAGGGCTGGTGGGCAACAAACTCACAAATGTTTACTTTTAGCTTAGTCTTTTATCCAGTCTGAGGTTAATTCATTTAATAGTTCACTGAGATTTCAGTTTTCCCTTACATCATTTACCACATTATCATCATTGATGGAAGCTACCTTTAAAAATAGCAAATGGTGTGGCTGAAGGAACATATTATTAAAACAAGTGCCTTGTGAGCAGCATGGCTAATAAATGGAGAGATTTCCATAAATTCCCAGTCTTTATTCTCACTTTACTTTCTACTCTGTTGTTATCACATTTAATAAAAGGAAACTCCCCACAAAATGAGAGTCAGAACCCCTTTTGCTGCCAGGCAAGAGTCAGAACTACTCTACCTTAAGACAATTTTGTGTCCATGGGTTAAAAGACATCTACTATTACATTAAAACACCAATTAGTTAATGGGTGTGAAGGTTTTTGAGAAGGAAGAGCGCTCCTCAGATGGAGTTTGAGTTATTATCTTTTTATTATTTATTAAACACCTTGAAGTGCAATTATCCTTGTTTTTAGAAAATTAGTTTGTTTGAACTGAACAGGATATTATGATAGTCATTGGTGATTCTCCTAAAGCTGTATCTAGACCAGAGAAACCAGAGGAGGATGAGATAGGGCCAGGGCTGGAGGAGGGGGCGCATGTAGGAAAAACACTGGGTTGGTAAGTGCTTGTAATGACCTTTCTGCCACTGTCTCCAGAGGGCAAGAATGTGACAAAGAAAAGGGAATTTTCCCACAAATAAGCCAAATCTACAACTTTGTCATAGGCGCAGCCCTCTCCTGTATTTGAGAGAGGCCTAAAGTATTGTAAGCAAAGTATAGAAAGAATGTGGGCTTTGACTTCAAATAGCCCTGGTTGGAATCCTGACTTTGTTTCTTAGGTACTATGATAATTTGGACAAATCATCTAGCTTCTTCATGGGTTTCAGCTTCCTAATCCTTGGAATGGGGAAAATTGTATTTTGTAAAATTGTACCAGTATTAGAAATAATGTGTGGCAAGTCCAATTAATTATAAGTGTTTAGTAAATTGTACTGATAATCATGATCATTTTAATTAATAGTAAGTTGCAAAAAAGATGAGGAAGTTAAGATCTATTGGCAGTGACCATTGTTTTTGGAACTGGGCCTTCCATCGTAATGATTTAATCAGGTAAAGCTGTTGATTCTAGCAGGTTAATTGGCTACTCCTTTAAGAAAACCACTATTTGTATTTTCAAGAGGTCTCCTGTAGGCATGACGACAATTTAATCTAAAAATTGAATTGGTTAAGACTTCACCTTCCAATGCACGTGGTGTGGGTTCAATCCCTGGTGAGGGAGCTGGAATCCCATATGCCTCTTTGGAAAGAATTTCAAGCTGAGTCAGGCTGGATGAGAAGAGATTTAGGGAGCATGATTGATTTTTGACTTGTAGATCACATTATGTGGGGGACAGTTTGCATTACAGACAGACACTGGCATTTTACATTATTCAGAGTTTAAGAGTTTGGTATTTGATGTGAGGATTAATGCAGTGCAAAGGAAAGGACACAAAACATCTTAATGCATGTGTAAATCAATTGTGGTTACATTAAGATAAAGCATGACAATATTAATCCTTTGTTGACATGCATAATGGGCTTTTCTATTCCCATCATCACACTTCAGAGTTTCTAGACTTGAGCTATGACTGTTCCAGAGAGGATAAAAAAAAAACATTGGTATGAATATTTTAGACCCGATTGGATTTCCCTTCTGATTGTACTTATTTTTTAAAAAATATTCCCAAATTAACACATATTCTAAAAGTCCCTAATGGGCTCCCCCTGTGGCTCAGCTGGTAAAGAAACCGCTTGTAATATGGGAGACCTGGGTTCCATCCCTGGATTGGGAAGATTCCCTGGAGAAGGGAAAAGACCACCCACTCCAGTATTCTGGCCTGGAGAATTCTCATGGGGTCGCAAAGAATTGGACACAACTGAGCAACTTTCACTTCACTTCACTTCTCAAAATCCCAACAAATGCAGAAGTATGTAGAATAAAAGTTGAATATCCTTTATCCAAAGAAATTCATACCATTTTAACTCTGAAAGATTTATGAAAAAAATTAAATCAACATTTCAATTTTCCTTGACCTTTGAAAGATGATGAGGGGCCTAGTGGTATTCTGGTGAAGGGTTGCAAACTTTAAGCCTTTGAACTGAGTACACTGTAATGATCTCTTTTATCCATGGATTCTTTCAGGATGACTCCTTGGCACAAGGCAGCAAGACAAGAACGCAGGATCTGGCCTGAGAGTTTCCACATAGGTATCAGAGGTTTGTCCCATGTGAATGCATGGCAGAGGAGTTTGAATTTTCTCTTCATGGGACCTCCCCTGGTGGTTCTGTGGTTAAGACTTCACCTTCCAATGCAAGTGGTGTGGGTTCAATCCCTGGTGAGGGGGCTGGGATCCCATAGGCCTCTTTGCCAGAAAACTAAATAAAACAAAAACAATATTGCAAAAAACAAAAAAAAATCAATAAAGACTTCAAAAATAGTCCACATTAAAAAAATCTTTAAAAAACCTTTAAAGTTTTCCTTCAGAATAACTGACCTCATAACTAACCAGTAAAGACTACTCCTATATAATAAGCCCATGGACACAATGTAATGCATTTTGTTGTTGGGAGGACCACACTAAAAAGGGTTTATGATTTCAATGCTCTTTCAAGCCAAAAGGCTAACACTGGGTTTTCAAAATGCAATTTCTCTCTGAGGTTCCATTTCTGGACTTCCCTGTGTAGAAAAGTAGTAAGATTTATAAGAAACTCCACTGATCATGGCTGAAGATGTCTGCTGAAATTATTATTGCTAAAAAGATTTTATGAAAGACCTATTAAGAGTTCCTGACTCCTGGCCAGCAGAAGATTAAAATTTATGATTGCAAGGATGGTAATAGATATTAAGTACATGTATACAGTTGAAAAAGTGTTAAATGAACTTATGGATGTGCCGTGGTATACAAGGAGTAGGTGTATGCTGAAGGGTGGAATAACTATAATAATAGCTTAGGAATTTCATTAAACAGTTCTTTCAAATGTTATCTATTCCTCCTTCATTCAAATAAAGGATTAGGCCAGTTTTCAGGGATGCCTTTCAGTTATTTACTGCAGTGTAACAAACCACTCTGAAACTTAGGTGGCTTGAAATATTAGCAAGTATCTATAGACTGAGCTCAGGTGGGTGGTTCTTCTTAGTTACCTTATCTGGGGTTATTCATGCAAATACAATTATCTGGAGGATTTCTAGGTCTGGAAGTCCAAAATGAATTTACTCACATGTCTGGGCTTCCCTGGTGGTTCAGATGGTAAAGAATCTATACCTGCAATACAGGAGACCTGGGTTTGATCCCCTGCAGAAAGGAATGGCAACCCACTCCAGTATTCTTGTCTGGAGAATTCCATGGATAGAGGAGCCTGGTGGGCTACAGTTTATGGGATTGGAAAAAGTTTGACACAACTGAGCAACTAACACTAACTAACCGGCATCTCACTTGAAATGCCTAGAACAGACAGGGGCTGCCCAGGAATCATTTGGTTTCCCCTCTGTCTCCTCTTAGCCTCTACAACAGAGTAGCTGGACCTCTTTATTGTACATAGCAGCTTAAGGATCCAAGATGTGAAAAAAGAAGCATTCATATCTCATATCCCAGTCAGAGCTGGGTAAGTGTCAGTTTTAGCATAGTCCATAGATTGAAGCCCACTCCAGTGTTCTTGCCTGGAGAATTCCATGGACAGAGGATTCTGGTGGCTACAGTTCATGGGATCACAGAGCCAGACAAGAGTGACTGACTAAACATACACATTGATGAAGAAATCACAAAGCCAGCCCAGATTCCATGTCAGAGGGAAAATAGGCAAGTTTATTGATAAGAGGAACAGCAAAGGATTTGGGTCATTTTCAGTCCTCCACAGGATATACAGCAAGACAACCAATAATAACCTCTAAAAATTGCTATTAAACTTTTGAATTGATGGGCAGCTAGCAGATGCGACATGTTTCCACAGGTATCCACAACACAAATGATCTAATCAAAAGGTCTGAAAGGTCAACCTGTCAACCAGCTTGGTCCAAGGTTTAAAATTTTTGTGATCAGAGTTACTCATAAAATTTTATAACATTAGAGTTGGGAGAGATTCTGAAGGTCACCCAGCCCAATAGAATGTCTTTCGACAAAAACAAGCCTTTAAACAAGATTACAGATATTAATCTGTAGCACATCAGTGGAGCACATCTGCTGGCTGATTTGCTTATATGACTAATTTGTTGTGGCTTTGGTTGAGGACAGGATCTGGGGAAAGAGAACATAGGACTGAGACATTTTACACAGAAGGGAAGTGTCAGTGGGAAAATATTCAGAATAAGGGGTGTGTTGGCACTCCAGTAAGAGCCAAGAAATGGAGATGGTCACAGTAGTTGCAGGAACCATCAAGTGCTTAGGATCAAAGAGGGATCTGAAAATCCGGAAAATGTATTTTACCAAGTTGGCAATTTTGCCTGAGGGAGGAACCTCAGAAGTGATTTGCTACAACTCTCTTCCTATTAGTCAGAGAGAAGACTTCTTGGAAGAAGTGTTTCAACATCCCTGGAAATGAGAAGCAGCTTTTTCAGTTAGTAGGCAGACAAGCTTAACTTTCCTCCTAGAGTTTATCTTTCTCATATCCTTGCATAAGCTCAAGGTTTACCAAAAGATAGTTGGCTGATTTCCACCTTTGTCTTCCTATGCTTCCTCTTTCTCACTTTCCTAGTGGGGGAAGGTGTTAACAGAGTGATCTGAGACTAGGTTGCTCACTGGCCTCCCCTGTAATTTGCAGAATGTATGTTTTCTGTGTGGGTTAGCCTACTAGAGTGTGTGTTTATCATATCAGAGCCCAGAAAAGCCCAGCCTGCTGGGCTTGTCGAAATACATTTCCTGTTTCATTTTGCAGTCATTGTCCTTGCAAGTTGGTCTCGATAGCTTTGGTCTTCGCGTTTTCTGAAAATTATGAGAAAGCTTTGAGATATCAACATGCCTCAATGTGTTCTCAAGGAAGCTTTCAGGGGAGCTGGGGTCACAGTGAAGCCAATACATTTTAACTGGAGAAAGAAAACTGTAAAAGAGAAAAATAACTGGCAAAGGATTTTCCCCTGAAAGTGATAAGTAAGGGCTTTCCTCCATCCTCCATTCCCACCCCTGACCTGGCTGATGGCATTGCTATGCTTTTTCCCAGTTTCTGGCCTCTCTTGTCTCCTGTTGACCAGCTTAGCGTCCATAGTAGGAGCTGTTTTTGCCTGCAGTTTCTTTTTTATTTTTTTTAATTATTATTATTTTTTTACTTTATTTTACTTTACAATACTCTATTGGCTTTGCCATACATCGACATGAATCCACCACAGGTGTACTGCAGTTTCTTTTTAAAAAAATATTTATTTATTTGGCTGTGCAAGATCTTAGTCATACACATGTCATGGGATGCAGGGTCTAGCTCCCTGAGCAGGGATCAAACCCAGGCCCTCTCTTTGGAAACACTGAGACTTGGCCACTGGACCACCAGGGAAGTCCCTGTGCTTGCAGTTTCTTAGTGGGATAGAGTGTCTTTTCTGTAAAATTTGCTGGGTTCTTTTTTGGGCCTGAGAAACTTTTTTTTCTTATCAGTATGTGTATACTGATATACACATTGTTTCTTCGATTTAGAGATAATTTGTGAATATAGTGTATGCATAAAAAAGGCTGATGCATTTAAATATGTTTTTCCTTAGATACGAATAATTTTAAGTGATCTTGAGGTATTTAAAAAGTCTCGGTATTTTGGGGCAAAATACACAGGCCCTTTATTTCTTCTCAATGTAAAAAATTTCTGGAACTTGGAGCTAACTTACAACTTTAAGTCTTGCGTCAATTGGTGCCCTTGACTAATTAGCTGAAATAGTAACTATTTAATGAATTAAAAAGACAAATTTCCTGGTCTCACATGTTATATTTGCAAAAATTTTAGATTTCTCTTTCAGTGAAGCTTAAACAGAAACTTTGGTCCTATTCTATGCAGTTGATTTGTAGTACTCTTGATNTAATCAGTTCTAATGAGGTGGATGTAACTGGAGCCTATTATAAGAGTGAAGTAAGTAAGAAAAAAAACCCACCAATATGGTATACTAAAGCATCTATATGGAATTTGTGAAATGGTAATGGTGACCCTATATGCGAGACATCAAAAAGGAAACAGGTAAAGAACAGACTTTTGGACTCTGTGGGAGAAGGTGAAGATGGGATGATTGGAAAGAATAGCATTGAAACATATATCTTACCATACAGAAAATAGGTCACAAGTCCAGGTTTGCTGCATGAGACAGGGCTCTCAGGGCCAGTCCACTGGGATGACCCTAAGGGATAAGATGGGGAGGGAGGTGGGAAGGGTGTTCAGGATGGCGGACATATATACACCCATGGNGTCTGCCCCTTGTTACCAGAGACCTGATCTTAGTGACAGCCTCTTAGAGAGCACCAACTTTCCCACCATTATTAGAGACTCCAGCAACAGGATAGGTAGGACCAGAGAACAGATTTGTCTACTGATTTCACTCAAACTCAGCTGGATTAGTCATGTTGGCAAAAGGGAGCAATTTTGCCTGAAAGCTACTCCTGGGACTACAGGCTGAGGAGGGCAGAGGACAAGGGGCTCCTGACCTGGAACAGCTTGTTAGCTTCTGGCTGGTGGTTTGTAGAGGAAGGTGCAGGTGGTGAGGAGGTACGTGATAAAGCATGTAGTCAGTGGGCCTAGATGAAGAGAGAGACAGGAGAAGAGAGCAGAGGGCGGGGGAGAGAAGAGGAAACGAAAGGGGAGAGACTTGGGTTGAGGAAGTTTTCCAAGGGAGAAGGAGGCTAAAGAGAGATCCTTGAGGGTTGCCTGCTCTTGATGGCATCTCTGTCCCCCGTCTTCCCCAGTAAGCTGTGTTGCATGTAGCGCAATCTTCTTTCAAAGTAACGAGAAACATATCTAGGCTATCGGCATGCCGTGTACTGTCTTTCATCTCTGGGATAAAATTTTTGAATAAAGTCTTCAAAAGAATTGTTAGCATTGGGACTTGCCTGGCAGTCCAGTGGTGAAGACTCCATGCTGCCAATGCAGGGGGATGCAGGTTCCATCCCTGGTCCGGGAACTAAGATCCCTAAGATCTTACTAAGATTCCTAGTAGTGTGGCCAGAAGGTTTTCAAAAAAATTAGGAAAAAAGAATTGGAAGTACAGCCATCTCAGCCTCCTCTTTTGCCAGTCTCTCACAAAACCGCTTCAGTTAGACTTCCTTCCCCTCCATGCAGCACATCAAGGTCTCCAGGGAGCTCCAGAGGTTTCCCCCTAGGACCATCATCTACCAGTCTCCCTCAAGCCTGCATTGGCATTAGTGTTCCTCCAATACCTGAAGAAGTCTTCCACCTCAGGAATTCGTACTTGCTGTTGTCTCCTCTGGAGTGCTCCTCCCTAGATATGACTTGGTTCCACATGTCATTCTTTAAATGACCCATTTCTCAGAGAGGCTTCCAAGATTACTCTGTTTTCCCCCTATTTTCATGTCATGTGTTGTTCATATCATTGCTCACAATATCACTGTGATGTAAGCTCCGTGACGGCAGGTATCTTGCTGTTTACTGCGCTATGCTCAGAATTTAGAACAGAGTCTGGTGCATAGTAGGAGAAGGCAATGGCACCCCACTCCGGTTCTCCTGCCTGGAAAATCCCATGGATGGAGGAGCCTGGTGGGCTGCAGTCCATGTGGTCACTAAGAGTCGGACACGACTGAGCGACTTCACTTTCACTTTTCACTTTCATGCACTGGAGAAGGAAATGGCAACCCACTCCAGTGTTCTTGCCTGGAGAATCCCAGGGACGGGGGAGCCTAGTGGGCTGCCGCCTACAGGGTCACACAGAGTCAGACACGACTGAAGTGACTTAGCAGCAGCAGCAGTGCATAGTTGGTGCTGATTCATGGATGACAAACCTGGACCAACCAGCTTGTCTCACACTCACATCTCCACCTGGCATTTAAATATCTCTCCAGATGGTGGATATATGTCTGTATATGCATATTTTTTATTTATTCAGTGGGTTGTTTTTGACTAGTCTTACTTAATTTGAATTGAGTAGGTTGTTTTGTATTCCCAAGAGAGTGCAGACTCTCAGGAGAAAGGCATTATTTAATATCCTACAGTGTTTCAATTAAGCAAAATTTTGACAATAACCCATTAACATTACCTTCAAGATTATGTGTGTGTATACATATATAAACATGTTTAAAGACTTTGTTTTTTTAGAGCAGTTTTAAATTTATAACAAAATTGAGAAGAAGGTACAGAGACCTTTTCCGTAAATCCAGAGCCCCCCATTTGCATAACTTCCCCCATTGTCAACGTGCTTCGCCAGAGTGGTGTGTTTGTTACAATTTGTGAACCTACACTGACACCTTGTAACCATCCAAAGTCCATAATTTACCTTAGGGTTCTCTCTTTTTTATAGCTTTATTAATATTTATTTCTTTATTATCTTTGGCTGTGCTGGGTCTCCGTGGCTGTGCAGACTTTTCTCTAGTTGAGTGAGCAGGGTCTGCTCTTGGTTGCAGCTTGCAGGTTGCTTCTCACTGGCTTCTCTTGTTGCGGAGCACAGGCTCTGGGGCACACGGGCTTCAGTAGATGTGGCTCCTGGGCTCTAGAACACAGGATCGATAGTTGTGGCACACAGGCCCAGTTGCTCTGTGTCATATGGCATCTTCTTGCACCAGGGATCAAGCTTGTCTTTCTGGAATTGGCAGGTGGATTCCTTACCATTGAGCCCCCAGGGAAGCCCTCAGGTTGACTCCTGGTGTTGTACATCCTATGTATTTGAATAAAAGAATAATGTCATGCAACCATCATTATACTATCATATAGACTGTCTTTATAGTCATAAAAATCTTCTGTGCTCTGTCTGTTCATCTTTCCCCATCTCTCCTCCACCAGCAAGTACTGATCTTTTTATTGGCATAATAATCTTTTTTCCAGAATGTCATATTGTTGAAATCATACCGGTAGGCTTGTCTGATTGACTGAAATTAGTAATATGCATTTGTTTCTTCTTTGTCTTTTTCATGGCTTGACAATGTAGTTCTTTTTAGTACTAAGTAATATTCCATTGTCTGGATATAAAAGTTTATCTATCCATTCATCTACTGAAGGATATTTTGGTTGTGTCCATTTTCTTATAATTAAGAGTAAAGCTGCTATAAATATCTGTGTCTAGGTTTTTGTGTGAACATGTTTTCAACTCCTTTGCATAAACACCAAGGAACACAATGTTGAATTGCATGGTAAGAGTATATTTAGTTTTATAAGAAACTGCCAAATTTGTCTTCCAAAGTGGCTGTATCATTTTGCATTTCCACCAGAAATGTAGGAGAGTTTCTGCTCTTCACATCCTTGTCAACATTTGGTTTTATCAGTGTTCTGAATTTTGGCCATTCTACTACTAGAATGCATAGTGGTATCTCATTGTTGTTTTAATTTGTATTTCACTGATGTTATATGATATGGAACATCTTTTCATAATGCTAACTTTCTATCTGCACATTTTCTTTGGTGAGATGTCTGTTAAACTCTTTGGTTGCTTTTTAATTGTTGAGTTTTATGAGTTCTTTGTACATTTTAGACAATAGTCTTTTATTAGATGTGTCTTCTAATTTTTTTGATATCATCTTCACTTATAAAACTGCATAGCCAGAGAACTATCAGACTTCTACTTGGCATATGACAGCTGGAACAGAAAATGCAAAATAAAACAAAATACTAACAAAAACTCAAGCTTGTCTTGAACAATAATTCAACTCAACCAAATCTTGATGTGAGAAGCATGATAAAATAATCAGTTTTCATCTAGCTTTAACACAATAATGTTACACACTATATGCAGGTATTTAAACTTTATTTTTAATCTTTTCTCATTTTTATCTTGATTTTGTGTTCAAAGTGCACAGAATTGGGTAAATCTCAATGCATGTCTCACAATACAATCTCATTGGCCTATGTATGACTTGCTTTCAATCTATCCATCTATCACTATTAATATTGTCATCATTCATGAACCCATCAAAAAAGTAAGTTTTTAATAGTAATTTACATCAAATTATCTATTTTCTCTCTCATACCACCCCTCACTTTTCTTTTCCTGAGCAAGCATCATTCTTAATCCTGTGTTTCTTTTTCCCTTGGTTTCTCTCTTTTATTTTGATATAGCTTTATTGTATCTCTATCTATTCTCAACTAAGGTATCATGATATATGTGTAATCTTATAAGATTGTATTTAACACCAGATTGCTGAGAGTTGTCTATATTGTTGGGTATTGTTGTTAATTCATGTTGATTTTAGGATACTATTTTGTTGTATGAATATAACAGAGATTTGTTTTTTTTTTTTCTGTTGATGGGTTTTTAAATTATTCTTAGGTTTTGGCTTTTGTGCTGCTATAGACACTCTTAAGCATGTCTTTTAAAGTACTGACACAAGAGTTTCTCTTGGGTGTATACCTAGGAGTGAAAAAGGGTATGTAAATGTTCATTTTCATGAGATAATGATGAATTATTTTCCAAAGTCATTGAGCCAATTCACCCTCCCTCTAGCAATGAACAAACAGTTCTATGGATCCATATCCTCTCCAATACTTGGCTTTGTCAGACTTAACACATGCACATATTTTTCAACCAAATGGGTTTAAGATTGTATCACTTGATTAATTACTAATGGTGTTGAACAGTTCTTTTTATGTTTATTGACCATATTTAGTTTATTCTGTAAAATGCCTGCTTATGTCTCTTGAACTTTTTTTTTTTTACTGAATATTTGTTTTTTCTCTTTGCGAAATAACACTCACTCAATTTTTAAGATGTCAATAATATCAGAAAAATATCAGTAAAAAGCAAAAGACCCTGTTGTTCTGAACTAACCTAAGTCATGTTAGTCATGTGATTAAGAAGTCATTCTTCCTTCCTGGTAGATGTCAACCGCTACAGTAGATATTTGAGGTGGCATTGGTTTCTTTCCACAACCTCACTACCACATTATGATCACATATCTTAGGCTAAGTTCTGGTGTATATTCAAATATGTATTCAACAAACAATAATAAGCAGGCACAAAATCATCTGTAAGCTTCATCTGTAGACTCTGCAGAGACTGCAATCCTCCTTCAGGCGTCAGTGTCCGCATTGCCGTGGATCTGTGTCCTCTACTCAGGCTTATGCTACCAAGTCAATGAATAGATATAGATATCTTTGGGATTATCCATCCTCTAAGGGGACAGGATATTTACTTCTTTTGTGCATCCAAGTGTGGGTAGATTTTTAACACTTCAAAGCAATCTACATTCTTTGAATACCTTTAATGGTACCATGAGGAGGAAATTTCTCCATTCATGATGAAGATAAATAGCCATTAGTTTCACCGATAAAAACCCATTTTTGACATAACATGCTAATTAGCAAAGGATCAGTTGTTGATCGAGACATGGATAGTTGAACTTAGAGTAGCCTGCCCTGGAGAGTGGCTCTTTCTGATATAATCCTAGATGGTATCTCTTGACTAAGCATTCTTGAAACCAGGTTGCTGAAAATCTTTAGAATTAAAACTTAAGCTAATCAGCACCTATAATATCACAATAATGATATTGAAGCATTTTGAGGAAAATAACAGTCCCTGCAACAGACTCTCACAATTCTACTACTCCCTACTGGAAACAGCTACTGTTGGATATCTGTTCTTTGACAAGTACCTTAATGTTTCTATGAAAAACTAGTTTAGTTTAATGACTTATGAAATAAACACTTGTGTAAAGAACAAACATCAGTATATAAAAAAACAAACACCAGTAAAAATCATCACTAAAGCCAAGAAAGAGGCACATTTTTTTTTTTTGCTGGAAACTTCCTGAGTGACCCCACCTAATCTAATTCTCTTCCTTCCTCCCATGAGTAAGAATCTTGACAAGGACAGCAGAGCATTCACGTTCTTGCTTTTAGATTTACCTCCTAATTATTTAGCCCTAAACAATATGGTGTTCAGTTCAGTCGCTCAGTCGTGTCCGACTCTTTGCGACCCCATGAATCGCAGCACGCCAAGCCCCTCTGTCCATCACCAACTAAGTTTGCCTTAAATTTTAATGGTGTTAAAAAAAGATATTTTAACAAAACAATCTGTGAGAGGAATTTAAATAAATTATTTACTTTTATCCCATCAAACAGACTTCACAAATTAGCTTATGCTGTGTATGCTCCCATAAATCATAAATGGTTCCCTTTTGAGTTGTTTGCAGATAGTCCACTTATACCATAATCACCCAAGAAGGAACTCCTTATTTGCTGGGTATTAATCAGTGATTTTGCTGGCAACCACCAACATAGTCAGTAAAGAACCCACTTGCAGTGCAAGAGACCACCTGCAATGCATGATGCCTGGGTCTCTGACGGGTCGTACTGAAGAGTTCTGACAAAACATGGTCCACTGGAGAAGGAAGTGGCAACCCACTCAAGTATTCTTGCTTGGGAAATCCCATGGACAGAGGAGCTGAGAGCTACAGTTCATGGGGTGGGGGTCACAAAGAGTTGGACACGACTTAGCGACTAAACCACCAACCAAATAATACTTTTATCTCTCACACAGATAGGCTTTCTCGGGATGTGTTTGTTTACCCACCCAACAGGCTCTTTAATCTTTGAAATCATAGTGAATCTTTAAACATTATTGTGTTATATTCTAAACCTGAGGCATTTTGTTGTGCTAAATTAGCCTTATTATCTTAATGGACACTGATACTGATGGTGATTTAATTTGTAGAAGGTGATTTTTGTTAACTTTTGTTAACTAAAAAAAAATTGAACTATAGTGGATTTACAGTGTTGTGTGGGTTTCAGGTTTATAGCAAAGCAATTCAGTTGTACACATATAGGTATGTACGTGGTGTTAAGTCACTCAGTCGTGTCTGACTCTTTGTAACCGCAAGGACTGTAGCCCGCCAGGCTCCTCTGTTCATGGGATTTCTGAGGCAAGAATACTGGAGTGTGTTGCCATTTCCTCCTCCAGGGGATCTTCCTGACCCAGGGATTGAACCTGGGTCTCCTGCATTGCATACAGAATCTCTACTCTCTGAGCCACCAGGGAAGTTTTATGTATGTATATATATATTCTTTTTCAGATTGTTTTCTGTTATAGGTTATTACAGGATATTGAATATAGTTCCTTGTGTTATAGGGTAGGTCCTTTTTGTTTATTTTATGTAGAGTAATGTGTATCTGCTAATCCCAAACTCCTAATTTGTCCCTTCCCTCACTTCCCTTTTGGTAACCATAAGATTGATTTCTATGTCTCTGAGTCTATTTCTGTTTTGTAAATAAGTACATTTATATCATTTTTTGTATTCCACATGAGTGGAATATGATATTAATCTTCCTCTGAGTGACCTACTTCAGTTATGATGATGATCTCCAGGCCCATCTGTGTTGCTGCAAATGGCACTGTTTCATTCCGTTTTATGACTGAGTAATATTCCATTGTATGTGCACCACATCTTCTTTACCCATTCATCTACTGATGAGCCTTTAGGTTGTTTCCATGTCTTGGCTATTGTAAATAGTGCTGCCATGAACATTGGAGTGGATACAACTTTTCTAATTAGAGTTTTCATCTTGTAGAAGGTGATTTTTGATTGTCAGAAAAGAGGAAATATTTTTGCGTGAGAAAGGAGCAACAGTCCTCAGCAAGGGCCTCCAAAGCTCGAAATCAATGTCTACCAAAGATGTGTTCACTGGTGTTTGTCATGTGCTATGGAATATATCTTTTTGATTCATCCATTCAGCCTGTCCTAATCCATTAGTGAGGAGAAAGGATATTTATTCATGATCTAATATAGTCCTACTTCTGTCTTAACATCTCAGTTTTTAGCTTCTCCTTTGTAGTACTTAACCTTGCTTCCATTCCTCCTAAGGACTTTACATTCTACAATTGGTTGGGAACAAATCCTTGAAGACCTGAAAGTGAAAGTGAAATCTCTCAGTCGTGTCCAACTCTTTGTGACCCCGTGGACTGTAGCCCACCAGGCTCCTCTGTCCATGGGATTCTCCAGGCAAGAATACTGGAGTGGGTTGCCATTTCCTTGAAGACCTGAGGGTAGGTTAAACCCTGCCCTCATCCACCAGCCCTAACACATACACACACTCCATGGAGATGTCAATAATTGGTTTCTATCCCAGCTAGACAGAAATTATGTTGGACTTGGCTTCTCCATTAATAAGTAATAACATGAACATTACGGTTTACCAGGTGGCTCAGTGGCAAAGAATCCACCTGTGCAGCAGACACAGGAGACACAGGTTTGATCCCTGGGTCAGGACGGTCCCCTGGAGTAGGAAATGGCAACCTGTTCTGTATTCTTGCCTGGAAAATTCCATGGATGAGGTGCCTGGCAGGCTACAGTTCAGAGTAGGATACAACTGAACAATTTAGCATATATGCACAAATGTGAATATGTCTTGAATGCTTACTGAGTATCAGAAGACTGTTAAGTACGTTACACACAGCACCTCATCTAATCCTCATGGTAAGATATATAATCCTCATGGGAGATATATATTGAAATATCATCAGTCCTGTTTTACAAATAGGAAAGTAATCTAGAGGTATTAGATCATTTCCACAAGATTACGTATTTAGTTAGTGACAATCCCAGATTTAAATCCAGGCTTGACTCAAAGGTATGTGATCTTAATAATTATTACATTCTATTTCCATGTCCCATGGGAAAGGACAAAGTACAACTCTAGGAAATGAGTTGTTCTTTTCTGTGGCTGAGGAAACAGGTCAGTCTTTCATTGTGAAAATACAGAATTGGCCACCTAGCCATATAGAACCCCAGACCAGAGACAGGCGGGTCCTTCTCTCTCCTTTCAGATGATTCACCTCATATTTTGTTTAGGTTCTCATAGTATCCATAGCCCAACATTTCAAATTCATGCAGAAAATGATTCAGTTGTTAGCCCTGGCTTTATAAAAGGAACTTTGATTATTGCATACAATCTTGTTTTCTGGTTGTCATGTAATAACACATCTTTCCCATGTGATGAACATAGTATTTTTAAGAACCAACAAACACAAAATAATTCACTATTAATAATCTGAAATTATGTGTCTTTGTTCACTAATTTCAAGTAATTGAGTTTGTTGGAGATTCAATAGTATAAGAGAAAGAAGGCAGATGAAATAGCCCTCAACTGAATCCCAACTCTGTCTTTTACTTACTCTGTGAGCTTAGGCAGGTTACTTAACCTGTTTGGGCCTCAATTTTGTATTCTGTTAAATGGGAATATATATTAATACTTACCTTGAGAGTTCTTGTAAGAATTAAAGGAGTCTAGCAATGGTACCCCAATCCAGTACTCTTGCCTGGAAATCCCATGGACAGAGGAGCTTGGTAGGCTGCAGTCCATGGGGTTGCCAAGAGTCAGACATGACTGAGCGACTTCCCTTTCACTTTTCACTTTCATGCATTGGAGAAGGAAATGGCAGCCCACTCCAGTGTTCTTGCCTGGAGAATCCCAGGGACGGGNTTAAATTTTGTTCTGTTTTATGCCTTTTCAGTAACTGTCTTATGCATGGCTCTAGAAAGGCAAACCCAATAGAGTATTGTAAAGTTAAATTAAAAAATAAATAAATAAATTAATTAATTTTTAAAAAAAAAAAAAGAAAGGTCGAGGTAATCGTATTGAGCAGCACAGTGACAATGCTCCTGTCCACCTCTTTGTGACCCCATGGACTGCAGCATGTCAGGCTTCCCTGTCCTTCACCAACTGCTGGAGCTTGCTCAAACTCATTACATTGAGTCAGTGATGCTATCTAACCAGCTCATCTTTGGTTGCCCTCTTAGCTTTTTGCCTTCAATCTTTCCCAGCATCAGGGGATTTTCCAGTGAGTCAGCTCTTCTCATCAGGTGGCCAAAGTATTGGAGCTTCAGCATCAGCATCAGTCCTCCCAATGAATATTCAGAGTTAATTTCTTTTAGGATNTTTGCCTTCAATCTTTCCCAGCATCAGGGGATTTTCCAATGAGTCAGCTCTTCTCATCAGGTGGCCAAAGTATTGGAGCTTCAGCATCAGCATCAGTCCTCCCAATGAATATTCAGAGTTAATTTCTTTTAGGATGACTGGTTTGATCTCCTTGCTGTCCAAGGGACTCTCAAGAGTCTTCTCCAGCACCACAATTGGAAAACATCAATTCTTTGGTGCTCAGCCTTCTTTATGATTCAGCTCTCATATCTGTACATGACTACTGGAAAAACCAAAGCCTTTATTGTATGAAACTTTGTCAGCAAAGTGATGTCTTTGCTTTTTCAATATACTGTCTAGGTTTGTCATAGCTTTCCTTCCAAGGAGCAAGTGTCTTAATTACATGACTGCAGTCACTGTCCACATTGAGTTTGGATCCCAAGAAAATAAAATCTGTCACTGTTCCCACTTTCCCCCTTTTATTTGCCATGGAGTGATGGGACTGGACCCCATGATCTTAGTTTTTTGAATGTTGAGTTTTAAGCCAGCTTTTTCATTCTTCTCTTTCACTTTCATCAAAAGGCTCTTTAGTTTCTCTTCACTTTCTGCCATAAGGGTGGTATCATCTGCATATCTGAGGCTGTTGACATTTCTCTTGGCAATCTTGATTCCAGCCTGTGATTCATCCATCCCAGAGTTTCTCATGATGTATTCTGCATATAAGTTAAAAAAGCAGGGTGCCAATGTACAGCCTTGTCTTACTCTTTTCCCAATTTTGAATCAGTCTGTTGCTCTATGCCTAATTCTAACTGTTATTTTTTAACCTGCATACAGATTCCTCAGGAGACAGCTAAGGTGATCTGATATTCCCACTTCTTTAAGAATTTTCCACAATGTGTTGTGATCCACATAGTCAAAGGGTTTAGTGTAGTCAGTGAAGCAGAAGTAGATGCTTTCTTGCTTCCTCTATGATCCAACAAGTGTTGGCAATTGGATCTCTGGTTCCTCTGCCTTTTCTAAATCCAGCTTGTCCATCTGGAAGTTTTTGGTTCACGTACTACTGAAGCTTAGCTTGAAGGATTTTGAGCATAACCTTCAGTTCAGTTCAGTTCAGTCGCTCAGTCATGTCCGACTCTTTGCGACCCCATGAATCACAGCACGCCAGGCCTCCCTGTCCATCACCAACTCCTGCAGTTCACTCAGATTCACCTCCATCGAGTCACTGATGCCATCCAGCCATCTCATCCTCTGTCGTCCCCTTCTCCTCCTGCCCCCAATCCCTCCCAGCATAAGACTTCTTTCCAAGGAGACAACTCTTCGCATGAGGTGGCCAAAGTACTGGAGTTTCAGCTTTAGCATCATTCCTTCCAAAGAACTTCCAGGGCTGATGTCCTTCGTAATGGACTGGTTGGATCTCCTTGCAGTCAAATGGACTCTCAAGAGTCTTCCTTACTAGCATGCAAAAATGCGTGCAACTGTGTGGTAGTTTGGACAATTTTTAGCATTGCCCTTCTTTGGGATTGGAATGAAAACTGATCTTTTCCAGTCCTGTGGCTACTGCTGAGTCTTCCAAATTTGCTGCCATATTGAGCGCAGCACTTTAACACTGTCTTCTTAGTTTAGAATTTTAAATAGCTCAGTTTGAATTCCATCATCTCCACTAGCTTTGTATTGGGAGCTTACAGTGTTCCTCCCCACCCCCCCCCAAAATTGTTCAATACGTTTTACATGTGCTACCTCATTTATTCTTATTGCTATTATTTACTATTTGCTACTGTTATTTTTACCATTTTATGGATTTTTTTTTAGCTTCCTCATGTAGTCCATACTTCTTGGCATTTGTACTTACTTATAAGTACTTTGTCAAACACATGGCAGTGGAGAACAAAAATAGTGGCAGAAGCAGAAGTGAAAGCAGTAGAGTTAGAGGGAAGGGGATGGCAGAAGTGGGCACTGGGAACACCGATCCAGCCTAAGTGGGGCAACACAGACATGACTGTCCAGACCAGGGCAGTTTCGGCTCTGACAGAGGGAGCTGAGAGTTACTCTCAGTCAATGTGAGTAAACTGGAACTTTCTAGGGGTGAACTGAGACATTGGTTACCTTACTTCAAAGAAGGCAGAGCAGTCAGCCACTGACATGTGACTTATTGGTTACCGAAAGTTTCATTACTTTTTGTCTGCCCTGAAATGTGATTATCTCCGTTTAAAAATTCATTCCTAGTGATATTTCTGATCTTAGCCTCCCAGTCCCTACATTAGTATCCTGTTTTTCTTCCTTCCTTCTTTCTTTCCTCTCTCCACCTTTTTCTTTCTGTCTTTCCTTCCTTCCTTCCTTCTTTCTTTCAGTAGCTTGATACAGTGTAATCTAACTACCTTAATTAGGCCCAAAATAAATTTATAAAAACCATTGGCAAGACCCAAGGCTTTGCTTCAGGAACAAGCCTCAGATGTTCTCACAATTCCCTGTCCCCAACCTCTGCTCCTCTCTGCACATCTACCTTATCCTTTTTGCTGCTTTCTTAAATCACTGATTCTGCTTTCCGGTGAAAGGAGAGAGCATAGCTGTTAATGGTTCATAAGCCTTCTATCTAACAGTTACAGCTGCCAAAGAAAGACTGAAAACTCCTGGTGCTTCATGTCTTGAAATCCTAAAATTGATGAGCTGGGTGGAGAAGCATAGCACGCATCCATCACCTGTGGTCACGCGGAAGGTTATAGCCGGAGACCGCTGACTTGGTTACCATATCACTGTGTTCTGGGTAAAGGGAAGTTCTGGATCTTCTGTATTGTTCTCAGAAGCAGAAGAATACTAGGAAGACGAAAATAATAGATGTCTGGGACGTAACCCTTTGGAGAGATACCACAGCTAAAAAAAGCTATGTGCTAAAGCCTTTATGGAGAAGTTCCCATGGGTGAAGTAGATAGTTGGTGAGCTGCTTTCTCACTATAAGCTTCTAAGATCAGTATTTTACTTCCCCGTCAAAGCTAGAATAAGACCCTGGAGAGGGGCTTCCTTGGTGGCTCCATGGGAAAAATTCTGCCTGCCCGTGCAGGAGACTTGGGTTCCTTGATCTAGGGGGAATCCCACATGCTGCTAAGGCGCTGGCCCCTTGCACCGCAGCTGTGGAGCCTGTTGTGGTGGAGCCTGGGAACCACAACTACTGAAGCCCATGCACCCTGGAGTCTGTGCTCCAGCAACAGAGAAGCCACCGCAATCAGAAGTGCGTGAACTGCAACAAAACGTAGCCCCTCACCCTCTGTTCACCACAACTAGAGAAGAGCCCATACAGCAACGAGGACCCAGCACAGCCAATGAAATAAAACAAAATAAAATTTTCAAAAGACCCTAAAGAAAAAAACTATAAGAAAGACTTGGTCTGGCAGGAAGTTCAGTTCAGTTCAGTCGCTCAGTCGTGTCCGACTCTTTGTGACCCCATGAATTGCAGCACGCCAGGCCTCCCTGTCCATCACCAACTCCCGCAGTTCACTCAGACTCATGTCCATCAAGTCAGTGATGCCATCCAGCCATCTCATCCTCAGTCGTCCCCTTCTCCTCCTGCCCCCAATCCCTCCCAGCATCAGAGCCTTTTCCAGTGAGTCAACTCTTCTCATGAGGTGGCCAAAGTACAGGAGCTTCAGCTTTAGCATCATCCCTTCCAAAGAAATCCCAGGGCTGATCTCCTTCAGAATGGACTGGTTGGATCTCCTTGCAGTCCAACGGGCTCTCAAGAGTCTTCTCCAGCACCACAGTTCAAAAGCATCAATTCTTCGGTGCTCAGCCTTCTTCATAGTCCAACTCTCACATCCGTACATGACCACTGGAAAAAACATAGCCTTGACTAGGTAGACCTTAGTTGGCAAAGTAATGTCTCTGCTTTTCAATATGTTATCTAGGTTGGTCATAAGTTTTCTTCCAAGGAGTAAGTGTCTTTTAATTTCATGGCAGTGATTTTGGAGCCCCCCCAAAATAAAGTCTGACACTGTTTCCACTGTTTCCCCATCTATTTCCCATGAAGTGATGGGACCAGATGCCATGATCTTTCACTCTCCTTTTTCACTTTCATCAAGAGGCTTTTGAGTTCCTCTTCACTTTCTGCCATAAGGGTGGTGTCATCTGCATATCTGAGTTTATTGATATTTCTCCCGGCAATCTTGATTCCAGCTTGTGTTTCTTCCAGTCCAGCATTTCTCATGATGTACTCTGCATAGAAGTTAAATAAACAGGGTGACAATATACAGCCTTGATGTATCCCTTTTCCTATTTGGAACCAGTCTGTTGTTCCATGTCCAGTTCTACCTGTTGCTTCCTGACCTGCATACAGATTTCCCCCAGAGCCACGAGGACACTGTGGAGCCCTCACAGAGTTTGGAAATAGAAGTGGGGGGTGGCTGNACCTGCATACAGATTTCTCAAGAGGCAGGTCAGGTGGTCTGGTATTCCCATCTCTCTCAGAATTTTCCACAGTTTCTTGTGATCCACACAGTCAAAGGCTTTGGCATAGTCAGTAAGCAGAAATAGATGTGTTTCTGGAACTCTTTTGCTTTTTCCATGATCCAGCAGATGTTGGCAATTTGATCTCTGGTTCCTCTGCCTTTTCTAAAACCAGCTTGAACATCAGGGAGTTCACGGTTCAAGTATTGCTGAAGCCTGGCTTGGAGAATTTTGAGCATTACTTTACTAGCATGTGAGATGAGTGCAATTGTGTGGTAGTTTGAGCATTCTTTGGCATTGCCTTTCTTTGGGATTGTAATGAAAACTGACCTTTTCCAGTCCTATGGCCACTGCTGAGTTTTCCAAATTTGTTGGCATATTGAGTGCAGCATTTTCACAGCATCATCTTTCAGGATTTGAAATAGCTCTGACAGGAAAGCACATGATTATTTGGGAGGTGGAAAGCGCGAGTTAAACTCTCCCTAGGCCATTAACCAGTCATGGTCAACATGAAGTAACATTACTCCCCTTCCTGATGTAAAGCAGCTATCTTTCCTCTACCTCTTTAATATCTCTCCCTCACGACACCTTAATAGAGGAATAGTCTTTTAGGATGTGCTGTGTAATCTGCCCTTTTAAAAATCAATTAAAAAATAACAATAACCACGATTGTCATTTATGGAGCACTTATTAGCTGCCAATTACTGTATTATTTCATGTAATTCTCAAAACTTTTCTATCTTCCCTATTTTTTTATACCTGTTTTTTAGATGAAGAAAGTGCATAGGTTAAAATTTGCCTGAAGTTCCATAGATAGTAAATGTTAGGACTAGGATTTGAATCAGCTCAGAGTGTCTCCAAAGAGAAAGGCCACTTTACACTCTGATATCATTCTGTATGGCATGTGGTGAAAAGCGAGATAAATTCTGTGACTTATGGGAATAATAAAATATAAGGAACTCCAAGTGAGTATTAACAACAGGAGCCAAAAATAAATAAAAGGTGCCCTTATTTTTTAAATTGGCTTATAATTTGATTCTGTTTTTATTTGCTAAAAAATGAGTAAGCCAAGTCTTGGGACTCTTTACTTTTATGAAAGTTTCACTGGATCATCAGTTAAACAAATACAATTTTAATTCACTCAACACTCATGGAACACCTGCTGAGTGATGAGTGCCAGTGTATTAAGTTGGGTAATCAATGTTTACTTTTATGAACAAATCATAGTCACATAAAAGTGAATGTTGTTTTTCTAGGGAGGGTTCCTTAGAAATCACCTAGGCCATTGGTTGTCACTGTAGGTTCTGTCGAGTTTTAGGTTCTGCCAAGGTTTATTTACGACCATCTTGGGAACAGGGAAGAAATGGAGGGAATTAAAGAGGAGACTGGAAAACAGAATTCTGTTTCCATCTTGTCCACTTCAACCAGAGCAGCTCTAAACTCTAATTTATTGACCCTTTTGAAGTTTATTCTTTTTACTAATGAAGAAACTTAGGGACAGCAAGTGTCTGAAGTTGACAACATGGTGGGTTAAGAAAGCACAAAAATAGGACCCTTCCATTTGCCATACCAGTGAGCTTCAGGGTATTCTTCATGCTTTTCATATCACTTTTAGGAGTGAGTTTAGCTTTCGCTGTAATTCTGAGATTCTCAGCCAAGCCAGTCACGTTGCACTCAGATGTCCATGTTATAGGCACTGACTAATGGCAAATGTGATGACTTTGGGGGTTATTAAGAAATTGCAGTCATTGAATATGATGTAAGTTGCTTTGATCTTTATTGACCTCTTTGCCAGATCTTAACAGACACCTCTGGACCTGTTACCCATATCTCCAGCTGAAGTCTTGAATTTATAGTAAAAAAAATTTAAAGGTTGCGTTCTCAGCAATAGATTAAAAATTATCACACAACTGCAGTTCCATGTACCCGTAACCAACATTCTGACAAAGGAGGAGATTCCAGGTTGGGAAAATCATTCTATGAATCCCAGCTATTTGTGCTCTAACACTATAATTCTGTAGTCTTTTGTGGACTTATATTAATGAAAAGATACACCTCACTCTGTTTGTAGCATTCCAGTTCATGTTGCTCTTATCTATTAAGATAATTAGAGGACATGGAAATTCAAGTATTTTATATCAAGTCAAATGCCCTAGCTGTGTAGCCAGGATTCTAAAAATTATATTAAATTACTAAGGAGAATGTCTAAAATTTATTCTAGTTAAGCTTCAGGGCCAGAAACATGGACTTTTCTGCTGTTGGACTGGAGGATGGAGGCAAGGAGGTGGACTTGGACCTTATGATTGGGAGGCCTCAACTGAAGTGGAAAAAAGAGGGGAAGCAAGTAAATCCAATTAGGAACTGGTAGGAGCAGGTCAAATCCACAGCTGGAAGAGATCAGCTAGCAGCTGCAGCTTGATCATCATGGTGACTCTAATCCAGACAAGAAAAATAGACTGTGGGAGGCAACACACTTGCAATTTCCTTGTGCCAGTATTAAAACAATGTTAGGGCTTACGATTTTTTTTTTTTTTTTAATGAAGGAGAAAAAGTTCACCAAATATAGATCATGATGGTTTTTTTTTTTTGTAGAAGCAATACGTAGTAAAAATGACTTTCATTAATTAAAAACAAATGCCTGTTTCTAGATATTTTAGGTAGTTTCCTTTTATAATTTTTCTATGAAAAGCAATGCTGTGACAAACATTTTTTAGGGAGGGGGCTTATTTCTTTTTCACTTAAAATTTTTGTTTGTTTGTTTTGAAAGTATGGAGAAGACTCTTGAGAGTCCCTTGGACTACAAAGAGATCAAACCAGTCAATGCTAAAGGAAATCAGTCCTGAATATTCACTGGAAGTACTGACGCTGAAGCTGAAGCTCCAGTACTTTGGCCACCTGATGCAAAGAACTGACACTTTGGAAAATACCTTGATGCTGGGAAAGATCAAAGGCAGGAGGAGAAAGGGAAGACAGAGGATGAGATGAGATGGCTGGATGACATCACCAACTTGATGGACATGAGTTTGAGCAAGCTCTGGGAGATGCTGATGGACAGAGAAGCCTGGTGTGCTGCATGGAGTCCATGGGGTCACAGAGTCGGACACGACTGAGTGACTGAACTGAACTTTTATATATGTGAATTTATGGGCTTCCCAGGTGGCGCTAGTGGTCAAGAACCAGCCTGCCAAAGCAGGAGACAAAAGATAAGAAGGTTTGATTCCTGGGTTGGAAGATCCCCTGGAGGCATGGCAACCCACTCCAGTATTCTTGCCTGGAGAATCTCATGGACAGAGGAACCTGGTGGGCTATGGTCCATGGGGTCACAAAGAGTTGGACACAACTGAAGTGACTTAGCAGGCAGGCAGCATGTCACAGCATGCTAAGTGTTTGAACGCGTATATACATGTTTGAACACCTCTCTTTGTATTTTTGTTGTTGTTGCTGTTGGCCCCATCATGTGGCATGAGAGATCTTAGTTCCTTGACCCGGGATTGAACCTGTGCCCTATGCAGTGGAAGTGCAGAGTTTTAACCACTGGACCACCAGGGAATTCACTGGGCTTATTTCTTATTGGCCACATCTTAATTTTTTCCCTTAGAATAAAAACCTAGAATTTAAATTTCTGAAGTGAAGGCTATATATATATAATTAAGGTTTTAATATGTAATCAAATAATCTCTTTCAAAATTCTTTTGTAAGAATCAATTGTTTTTCCTATGAATTATCTACCATTCATTGGGATTCATAAAAATTAAGGATGCACTGTTGCTTCAGAGGCTCCTGAAGTTAGATGGAACTCTCTGGAGTCAAATAGATCATTCCTACTGTGTTAGATTTTCTGACCATGCAGCCCTCTGTTGTGCCCTGACTGCCTTATTAATACCCAAGGTCACAATTAAGTGAACTATTGAGCCACATTGGGACTATCAAATTCTTTCTCTTAAGAATTTGAACCAAAGAGGCAAGGTGTCAAGACACTTTGAGAATGTAGCTAAACATATTAGATCTAGAGCTCTAAGGTCTAGAAGAGTTGGAGCAAAGGGTGGACATGTGGCAAACTACAGAGAAAATGAAGCAGAAAAGCTTTATTGTAGAGGGGATGCAGAGAAATAAGTGGACCGTGAACACGAGATATCACATAGCCTAAAGTGTTCAATGTGGTAGTCCTTGCGGTTCCATCAGCGTATTGTGTAGTTTGTTCCGTAAAACCCTCTTGTGCTTTCTGAAGTATCATCTATGTTGACCTCCATTCAAGATACCAGACTCCAGGCAAAATGCAAAGCATTTACTTCAGATATATCAGTCATTTATTTGTGCAGCATATCTTGGCATACACAGAGTCTATAGGCCTCCAAACATGCTAAGTCACTTTGTGTCTTAGCATGTCATATCTGACTCTGTGCGACTCGATGGACTGTAGCCGGCCCGGCTCCTCTGTCCATGGGATTCTCCAGGCAATAATACATGAGTGGATTGCCATTCCTTTCTCCAAAGGTGAATAAAATCAAATTTTTCAAAATATAGATTAGTACATTACTGACAAAAGATTATTTTTTAGACTAGTAGATTTACATGGAAAATTACCAGACAAGTCTTGTTCTTAACTGTTTGAGCATATAGTCTTTCATTCACCCAATTTGGCATTGATTTAACTAGTGCAATGTAAAGTTCTAGTTAAGTTCTCAAACTTCACACACATCAAAATTATTTGGGGGCTTGTTACAACACAGAGTACCTCTGGTTTAGTGGTTCTTGCGTAGGGACTGAAAATTTCTATTTCTTACAAGTTCTCCCATACCTAGATCTGGCAGGCAAGAAATACAAATGTGTTGAATCAATAAAAGAATGAAGGAAAATTTTTTTCTTTTCTTATTGACTTTTTAGGTTCTTGAAAGAGTTGTCTGTGGTGGAATTGATCCCTTTATTTCTCTCTGGTAAAATTGGGAGAAGACTCTTGAGAGTCCCTTTGACTGCAAGAAGATCCAACCAGTTCATTCTGAAGGAGATCAGCCCTGGGAGTTCTTTGGAAGGAATGATGCTAAAGCTGAAACTCCAGTACTTTGGCCACCTCATGCGAAGAGTTGACTCACTGGAAAAGACTTTGATGCTGGGAGGGATTGGGAGCAGGAGAAGAAGGGGACGACAGAGGATGAGATGGCTGGATGGCATCAGTGACTCGATGGACGTGAATCTGAGTGAACTGCGGGAATTGGTGATGTATAGGGAGGCCTGGCGTGCTGCGATTCATGGGGTCACAAAGAGTCGGACACAACTGAGTGACTGAACTGAACTGAACTGAAAATTGGGAGGCTGTTGCTTATCTCTTTCTGGACCTGTTGCTTATCTCTTTCTGTGTATGCACATATGTGTGTGTGCTTTATTTTCTTTTCTATATTTTCTTCTTTGGTATTCATCATGTGATATAACAACTGTGCGAGTCGGTGGATTTGAGTATCTCCTCCAGATCATGTGCCTCCTTGAAAAATGCCTAGGTCATAGAAAGTTTTATTTCACCCTTTGTGGCTTACAACTCTTGGTTTTGCTTGAGTAACAATGCATAAACCAAAAAACTAGATGGTCATCCAGTCGTTTAATTTCTAGTGACTCAAAAGGCATCTTGATATAGCACATAAAGTGTTAGACTAGGGATTAGCAAGCTGAGACAGGATTCTAGTCTTAACCTAAGCTTTCTTATTTGCATGTCCTTAGCCAGGTATCTCAAATAGACTGTACAATGAAGGTTTTAATATAGAGACTTTCCTGGTTGTCCAGTGGTTGGGGGTCCAGGCTTCCACTCCAGGGCATGTGGGTTCAATCCCTGGTTGGGGAACTAAGCTCCCACACGCCACATAGCCAAACAAAAGCTTAATATAAACGATTTGAATATCCTTTCCAAATCTTAAGCATCTGTGAGGTTGAAAGGAGTATGTTGTTAAGAGTATGATATAATTTAGGCATATGTTTATAATGTTTATTTTCATACTCAAGTTTTGCTCCTGTGTTCTTGTAAGTGATAAAAAGATTGTTTGCTGAAATAAAATATTTCAAAGGACCATAAATGATGTTGTGTAACAGCAGCCTGTACTGTGTTTTTGGATCTTCTAGGAGTGAAAGCAAAAGAGTATTTAAGGAGAAGGGGTCAGTCAGAAGAGATCTTTTGCATTTATTCCCACAAAGAGGGAAGCTAGAGTTTTTCCCCAGGTCTAAGCAATTGTTCAGTGAGTAGGAATCAGACCTGTCAATACATTCTCTCCTCTGAATGTTTATGGTTTGTTCTGTATCTTGTCCCTATGTAACTTTCTGAGCTAAGAGATTATATGTTTGACTCCTGAAGAAGATAATGTTATCTCAGAAATATGCTTTTTGGCATCCAAAGAAAGTCCAGATTTAAAATATCAGCACAGTCATTTGCTAACATCTTCCAA
This sequence comes from Neotragus pygmaeus, assembly GCA_006410875.1. NCBI lineage: Eukaryota > Metazoa > Chordata > Mammalia > Artiodactyla > Bovidae > Neotragus > Neotragus pygmaeus. The sequence continues at coordinate 1,296,326 of SJYV01034183.1, forward strand.
GTGTCCAGCTGTTATTACAAGATGTTCATGCTCGGTCTTGGGAAGTATAGTTTATATCAGTGTCACAATGGCAGAAGAGTTGGTAAGAGTGTGTTTTCTGCATGTTTGACTTGTTAAAAAAAAACAGTTTTGGGGAAATGATGGTGAGGGCGGAGAAACATATTTTCATGGTGATGAAGCCACAGCAAATTTTCAGAGGAAGAAAAGCTGTCATTTACTTGAAGTTTTAATATTCTCCATGAAGTTTAATCCTCCATCAGTTACCTAACTCATAGGAATTAGGTCTGATTTTAAAAATTGGGATAGTATACCATAGATATTATCTTTCACTAGAACTGTGTTTAAGGTGATCCTTAAACAAACTACGTGGTATATGTAAGATAAAGTGAGATATTTACTCACTTTCATTTTCAGTTTTCTGATAGTCTTTACCTACAAAAAAAAAAAAGACAAAAACTTTAACCAACTGGACTGAATGTTCTTTAGATGGTCATATTTTTAGATGGTCATGTTTCTTTCTTTGCAGCAGGAAGTTACATTTGAGTTTCTGGGTTCCTTTTAAGCATGGGGATGATCCAGAGAGACATTGTGAGATGGGAGGTGGGTGNATAGAATAATATAAAAATAATACAGATAATCATAGGCTTTGAGAGTACTACATTTGAAGATCAAATGAAAAATGCATGAAATATCCTTAACACAGCACCTGGCATGAAGTTAATACTACTCAATGCTTTCAGAATCTTTTTTTTCTGTCTCTTTGCAGGTCATCAGCATGGACATGAGTCCACTTTATGCTGTGTCACTGCAGTTAGCATGGCTGATGGAAGAGCCTTAAACAAGCTGGTTTGAGGTTGAGCTCCCTTGCTTAAGTAACTACACGGGCCCATTCTTACTATTGTGTGGCTTGAATTTTTCAGCTTCAACCTCAATAACAGGTTTGTGTAACATGCCACAAGCCCCCCTGTAATTGTGGTTGGATGAAAAGAATATATGGGATAATGATATGACTTTTCCCCATCCCTTGCTCAACACTGTGGTGGAGAAGGAAGAGGCCTCCCCAGAAAGCACTTTCCGAACAGCAAAAGCAGCACATGTGTGGGTTTGTCTTAGAACACAGAGTTCCTGAATTCGGCTCCTGGTGGACTTGGTCAGGCCTGTTGGGCTGAGGTTCACTATAGGAAATGGTTAGAATTCAGTGCTCTGCAAGCAAGTGCGATTCGTGGCCACTAAAGACTTTGCAGAAAGGTTAATGTTTGTGAAGTCCTCTAAAAGTTCATATTTTCCGTGCATCTGGAAATTCCAGTTACCGAAATTGAATTGTCGCTCCTTGGCTATAATTTCCATTGCTTTAGTTGGTAGCTAGTCTGGGACTGCTCTTAATTAAGGGCTCATAACTTTCTTCCAAATTCCTTCCTCACCAATACCTCATTTGCCTAACAAATAGAGGGGCTTCCTCTGTTTTGGTTGAAATCTAAGAAGAGAGTTTAGGTGTCTCTGCATTCTCATCTGAAGATGAGCCAGCCACCATTTCTTTCTTTAACCTGCTTCATCAGTGATGCCNTTTATGTTCTATTCTTAGTCCCTAATTCCTCTTCCCACTTACGGTAGCCATGATGTGGATTTCTAACTACATATTAATAGACTACTTTTGTCTGTTTCTTATACTTACCATCATACTTTGGTCATATTAGAGACATTATGTGCTGTGTGCTGTTTTGTATCAGGCTTCGTTCATTCAACATTATGTTGATGAGAGACTTCATGTTTCATATAGTTGCTGTTCATTCTCATTTGTGAATAATGTGTAAATATACATCTTTTACTTATCAGTCATACTGATGATGGAATTTAGGTATTTCTGTTTTTCTGGCCATTTTGAATAATTTGTCTACCAATGTGTTAGGACATGTCTTTGGCGACTACATATACGTGTATTTGAATTCACTGTATACTTAGGTGTGGAATTGATGCTGCTGCTAAGTCGCTCCAGTTGTGTCGACTCTATGTGACCCCATAGACAACAGCCCACCAGGCTCTGCCGTCCCCGGGATTCTCCAGGCAAGAACACTGGAGTGGGTTGCCATTTCTCTCTCCAATGCATGAAAATGAAAAGTGAAAGTGAGGTCGCTGAGTCATGTCCGACTCTTCGCGACCCCATGGACTGTAGCCTACCAGGCTTTTCCGTCCATGGGATTTTCCAGGCAAGAGTGCTGGAGTGGGATGCCATCGCCTTCTCCGGGCTAAGCCATGTGATATGCTTAAATTCATCTTTATTGGACATTAATACTACCAAGTAGTTTTCTAAAGTTGTTGTACAGTTTTTCTGTCTCTTTAGGGTTCTTTTGATTGGTATTAAAGAGATTCAAAGGAAAAGGATGGTTCAGCAAAGGGCCTTGATAGTAAAACCAGATTGTGGCAAAAGGTAAAACTCTGATGAAACACCTTTCATCCCCACAGTTCTGATCTCTTCTCAACTCTTATTTCATAAAATCCTTAGTTCCTGTGCCTCTTTTGTTTAATTGAAGGTAGACACTTGGGTGAATTTGCTGTGAGATTCCTTATAAGAAATGAAATGATTTAAAATTATTGTTATGCAGTCTTTACTAATGAAAACTTAAAAAATAGTGGGTCTCTAGAGGAGACGATCTCTTTCTAAGTAGTATCAAGAAAATGTTAAATAAAATCCATTTTTTTCTTGGTGGTCTGTATTCAACTTAAAACCAGCTTTCCATTAAACTAAGAAAGACAAAGTGAAATGATAGATTGTTTCAACAGTTCTTATTTGAAGAAAAAAAATGCATTTCAGAGGGAGAAACAGCATAACACTTATGAACGTATTGACATGTGTGAACGTGATAAGCCACTTCAGTTATGTCCAACTCTTTGTCACCCAATAGACTGTAACCCACCAGGCTCCTCCGTCCATGGGCTTCTCCAGGTAAGAACACTGGAGTGGGTTGCCATGCCCTCCTCCAGGGCATCTTCCTGACTCAGGGCATCTTCTCTTGTCTCTTGCACTGGCAGGCAAGCTCTTTACCACTAGCATCACTTGGGAAGCCCCCGTATTGACGTATGTGCCTGAAAAAAATCTCTAAACAAACTAGAATGAGTTTAAATATTTCCTCACAACAAGGAAATTTATTTTGAGAAAACACATCCATCCAATTTTCTTTGGACAACTTTCTTAGAGAGATCTGAGCAGTCCAAAGAACTCAACTAAATATTACACATTCTCAGGATATAAACATTATCATTATTAATGGGCAATTTAGTGTTTGTTTTGTGGGTGGCACTAGTAGTGAAGAACCCAACTGCGGGAGATGTAAGAGACTTGGGTTCAATCTCTGGGTTGGGAAGATTCCCTGGAGGAGGAGGGCATGGTGATCCACTTCAGTATTCTTGTCCAGAGAATCCCATCGACAGAGGAGCTTGGTGGTCTATAGTCCATAGGGTCATGCATAGTTGGACACAACTGAGATGACTTAGCATGTACACATAGCCTACATATTAATTTTAGACAAAATATTAGGGACTAGAGTAGTCCTGTGTATTAAATATGTACCACCTTTGGTGATCTACAATATTTGATCATATTTACTTTTTGATTTGAAGGATAATTTTATTATATCTAAGAGTCACAGGATATATACCTTCAGGTTCATTTTCTCGTCTATTACTGTGGGCATGTCTGTAATTGATTTTGTACAAGTTTCTTGGTTCAGATCATAGTTCAGTTCAGTTCAGTTCAATCACTCAGTCGTGTCTGACTCTTTGCCACCCCAAGAACCACAGCATGCCAGGCCTCCCTCTCCATCACCAACTCCCGGAGTTTACCCAAACTCATGTCCATTGAGTTGGTGATGCCATCCAAGCATCTCATCGTCTGTCATCCCCTTCTCCTCCTGCCCTCAATCTTTCCCAGTATCAGGGTCTTTTCAAATGAGTCAGCTCTTTGTATNTTCTCCAGGCAAGAACACTGGAGTGGGTTGCCATTTCCTTTTCCAATGCATGAAAGTGAAAGTGAAGTCTCTCAGTCGTTTCCGAATCTTCACGATCCCATGGACTGCAGCCTACCCGGCTCCTCCCCGTCCATGGGATTTTCCAGGCAAGAGTACTGGAGTGGGGTGCCATTGCCTTTTCCAACTAGTGTGTGAGATTAGTGCAATTGTGCAGTAGCTTGAGCATTCTTTGGCATTGCCTTTCTTAGAGGAGATACCCTACGTCCAAGATCAGGAGTGGTGGCCCTGAGGAGATACCCTACATCCAAGGTAAGGAGCAGTGGCTGCGCTTTGCTGGAGCAGCTATGAAGAGCGACCCCACATCCAAGGTAAGAGAAACCCCTTTAAGACGGTAGGCACTGAGAGAGGGCATCAGAGGGTGGACAGACTGAAACCACAATCACAGAAATCTAGCTAATCTGATCACATCAACCACAGCCTTGTCTAACTCAATGAAACTAAGCCATGCCCTGTGGGGCCACCCAAGACAGACGGATCATGGTGGAGAGGGTCTGACAGAATGTGGTCCACTGGAGAAGGGAATGGCAAGCCACTTCAGTATTCTTGCCTTGAGAACCCCATGAACAGTATGAAAAGGCAAAAAGATAGGACACTGAAAGATGAACTCCCCAGGTCATTAGGTGCCCAATTTGCTACCGAAAATCAGTGGAGAAAAAACTCCAGAAAGAATGAAGCGACGAAGCCAAAGTAAAAACAACACCCAGTTGTGGATGTGACTGGTGATGGAAGCAAATTCCAATGCTGTAAAGAGCAGTATTGCATAGGAACCTGGAATGTTAGGTCTATGAGTCAAGGCGAATTGAAAGTCGTCAAACAGGAGATGGCAAGAGTGAACGTTGACATTCTAGGAATCAGACTACAACATGTAGTTAAATAAGCTTCTTTTGGAAAATAAATCATAGATTCCAGGACTATATTATGAGTGAATATGGCTTATCTCTCTCTCTCTGAGTGTGTTGTATAATATGACTGTACACACACACACACACACACACACACACACACACACACACACACACAGGTGTATCAAGCTTTATGGTGTACAGAAGGGAAGTTTATTTTTGCACAAGCACTGCATTCTAGTGTGGGTCAAGGGACCCTGAGTGTTCTGTTCAGATTTTGTTCCATAGTCAATGGGGATCCAATCATATTTTTTTAATAGAAGGGAGAGATCGAGGTGCTTCAGGAAAGTGATTCTGGGAGAAACCAGAAGCAGAAGGTTTAGAAGCCCAGACTGGTTCATGTATTAGAACTCTTAATTACCATTGCGCAGTATTATGAACCCCTGTTATATTAAGTTGAAAACAACTATAACTATAATTTTGTGCTATAAATACCATCTTATACCATCACATACAAGCTGCAGATGTGTTAAATTTTTAATTAAAATGTTGGGGCAAACACATTCCACGGAGAAAAGTCAATTGGTTAATTGACTAACCTCCTGAAAATCTTAAGAGAAAACCACTAGTTCAGTTCAGTTCAGTCACTCAGTCGTGTCTGACTCTGCGACCCCATGAATCGCAGAACGCCAGGCTTCCCTGTCCATCACCAACTCCCAGAGTTCACTCAGAGTCATGTCCATCGAGTCAGTGATGCTATCCAGCCATCTCATCCTCAGTCGTCCCCTTCTTCTCCTGCCCCCAATCCCTCCCAGCATCAAAGTCTTTTCCAGTGAGTCAACTCTTCGCATGAGGTGGCCAAAGTACTGGACTTTCAGCTTTAGCATCATTCCTTCCAAAGAAATCCCAGGGTTGATCTCCTTCAGAATGGACTGGTTACATCTCCAAGGGACTCTCAAGAGTTTTCTCCAACACCACAGTTCAAAAGCATCAATTCTTTGGCACTCAGCTTCTTCACTGTACAACTCTCACATCCATACATGACCACTGGAAAAACCATAGCCTTGAGCAGATGGACCTTAGTTGGCAAAGTAATGTCTCTGCTTTTGAATATGCTATCTAGGTTGGTCATAACTTTTCTTCCAAGGAGTAAGCGTCTTTTAATTTCATGGCTGCAATCACCATCTGCAGTGATTTTGGAGCCCCCAAATACAAAGTCTGACACTGTTAAGATGTGAGTTAAACAGAAATCTGAGGGTGTCTCTTGGACAGTGATCTACAGAAGGGAGCCTTGAGAACTATTCTACTGCTTCTTTTGACAATGAGGGCTTGAATAAGAGGAAATAGGATCAAGAGAATAAGGAATATTGTGAAGGAGTTGACCAATGACTGATGGTGGATGATGAGAGGCAGAGAAGGGCTAAAACGTTAATAACTTTTTGTTCTGTGGAAACCCATTTTTAATGAAATTGAAGCTTCCATTCTGATTCAAAACTGGTGGTAGATCTTCCATATTTGGTAATCTTCCTTTTCACATTTAAAAATCACGTGTATATTCACAGTCAGGAACAGATAGATTTTTCTTTTGCACTCAGAAATCACATGTGTCTTATCTCTCAGTATTCATGCTGCATTGCTACTGTTCAGAATCACAGAAGCATGTAGATTAGGCTTTTGAAAAAACCAACCTCTTCTCTTAAGACAAAATGTTCTGTAAAGTGTACACACTACACTCCTGCACGGTATTAATAAATGGGTTCTTGATTGTGTCATGTACTTCCATTCTAATGAGGCAACCAGAGAAACACAGCAGAGTGGAAAATCCAGGGTGGTTTATGGTTAATGACATAGAAGGATCAGCAACACTGAGCAATGAGGTATTCAAAGAATGACACAGCCTAACTTTTGTTAAGCCACTGCACAGATGACTTCTTTGGATAAATAGTTCTGCATTGGCCTTAATTATAATTTTGTAAAGGGACTTCCCTGAGGGTCCAGTGGTTAGGACTCTGTGCTTTTACTGCTGAGGACACAGGTTTGATTCCTGGTTGAGGATCTAAGCCCTGGAGAAGGAAATGGCAACCCACTTCAGTATTCTCGCCTGGAGAATCCCATGGACAGAGAAGCCTGGTGAGCCACAGTCCATAGAAGCGCAAAGAGTCGGACATGACTGAAGCAACTGAGCATGCACACATGCATGAGGAACTGAGATCCCACAAGCTTGACAGCATGGCCACACATTTTTTTAAAAATACAAAAAGTGTAACAATTGTGTACGAAACAAAAGAAAGAATCCAAGAGAAAGTTCTTGGCCAGCTTGCTTGACCCCAAAGTCAGCTTGGGACGGATTTCCCTGGTAGCTCAGGTGGTAAAAAGTCTGCCTGCAATGCAGGAGAGCTAGGTTCAATCCCTGGGTCAGGAAGACCTCCTGGAGAAGGAAATAGCAACCCACTCCAATATTCTTGTCTGGAAAACCCATGGATGGAAGAGCCTGGCATGCTACAGTCCATGGGGTCACAAAGAGTCTGACATAACTGAGTGACTAACACTTTACCTAACTTTAAAGCCCGCTTCAGGGAAGTGTGAAGTTAACTGTCTTCTAGTATTTGGGAACAAGAAGAAGGTACCACAGAATTTTGGCTCAGCACCTGGAGCTATAATTTTGTACAGGTATATATTTGAAAAGAATGCAGTGGAAAGCAGTGGAATATGTGACAAGAAATCACAGAGGCTGTGGTCTCAGTTTCACAAAGGACTTTCCTCTAAAGTAAATCCTTGGTCTTGCTTCCCTTCTAATCTAACAGTCTTATGGTTCAACAATTATTGTAACACAACCTTTAATACAACTATTAAAGCTCATCCCCTGACTTTTTTTTTTTTCCGACTGCACCACAAGACTTGTGGGATCTTAGTTCTCCAATCAGGGGTGAAGCCCATATCCAAGACAGTGAAAGTGTGGAGTCCTAACCACTGGACTATCAGGGAATTCCCCATCTCCTGACTTTTAAGAAGTTCCTTAATTTATCCTAAATTCTCTCACCACTTGTCATGTAAACATTTGTGGGTATAAATAATATGCTAGTTATAAAAATGCATTGAAAATAAGAATCCTGTATATAAGGGATATACTATCTTTTTCATGGAAAGTCATTTTATTTTTTTTTATTTTTAAAATTTTTAGTTTATTTTGGAGCAGAGTTGATTAACAGTATTGTATTAGTTTCAGTTCTACAGCAAAGTGACTCAGTTATAAATATCCATATAAATATTTTTTTTCCCATTTCTGTTACTACAGAGTATTGAACAGTGTTCCCTGTGCTATAACAGCAGGTCCTTTTGTTTCATGTATTTTAGAAATTCAGATCCCGCACCTCTCCATGTCATGGACAATACAGCTCATCTTTGGCATCTCCTCCTGAGGCATATCTGGGGAAAGACTATGGTGTTGAAAAGTGCTTAGAAGAGACGGGAACTGACTAGAGTAGGGTCATCTTAAGGCCATCTAGTGATTTTTTTTTTTTTCAGATCTTCAGTGTCCTTACAGATCTTTTTTTATTTTATTTTATTTTATTTTACTTTACAATACTCTATTGGCTTTGCCATACATCGACATGAATCCACCACAGGTGTATAGTAGTGTGTACATGTCAGTCCCAAACAAGGGAGATACTACTATGTGAAATGTCATCTCTTGAAACACTGNATTTTATTTTACTTTACAATACTCTATTGGCTTTGCCATACATCGACATGAATCCACCACAGGTGTATAGTAGTGTGTACATGTCAGTCCCAAACAAGGGAGATACTACTATGTGAAATGTCATCTCTTGAAACACTGAGGACACCAAGAACTGGTTTGAATTCACTTCAGTAGGCTGTAACTTTCAGAAGAGACACTCATGGGAGATATTAGAAGTGGCCGAGCTGTGTGAGTAACTATCAGCTGGGGCCAGTTTGCTGTGTTGTGAGTCTCCCTCAGCCAGTCTGAACTAGGTTCCAATGCAGTTAAAAACTATAGGAAATGATAGTGAAAGTGAGTGAAATACATGGACTCTTGCTCACTTTTTGAAAAGTAAATTTAAGATCACATATGTGAAGTACAGTAAGAGAGTCAAGGTGCTGCTTCATAACACACAATTTTGGAGGAAACCATATCTAGAACTGAATATTTAAAAACAAAATTTCATTTTAGTTGTAGCATAGTTGGTTAACAGTATTGTGAAGTTTAGGTGTACAGCAAAGTAATTCACAAATTTTTTCCCACTTATATTATTATAGAATATTGAGCAGTGTTCCCTCTGCTATATAGTAGGTCCTTGTTGGTTATCCATGTTAAACATAGAAGTGTGTACATGTCAGTTCCAGCCTCCCAATCTATCCCTCCCCTCCCACCTTCCTCCTTGCTCCCCTGGTAACTATAAAGTCATTCTCTGTGAGGCCATTTCTGCTTTGTAAATAAATTCATTTGTATCATTCTTTTTTAGATTCCATATATAAGTGATATCATATATTTGCCTTTGTCTAATTTACTTCACTTAGTATGATATATATAAGTCCATTCATGTTGTTGCAAATGGCATTATTTCATAGAATTTTTATCTTGACACATTAAAAACTTTATGAAAGGGATTGAAGAAAAATAATTTTTGACATTTGTAACATAGAGATGAGATATGAAGGAAAGTTAAAGCATTCTTTATTGTATATATATATATATATACACACACACATACATGTCATACCTAGAACTATATATGTATATGTGTTTATATTTATAAAATATTACTATGTACAAAAGAGTTATATATATGTATGGATGTGCTTTTTATGTGTGCATATTCTAGTGTGTGACAAAGATAACATAATGACAATAACCATATATTTTAAAGCAAAATGGGAAAACTGACAAAAATCCCTTAGGACTGACATTAGAAGGATCAGTGAGATTTTCAATATGCTCATATAAACCTTTACAGTTTCCTCGAAAACCAGAAGAATTTAAGGCAAGTCTTTCATGTTATTTCCCCACTGTAAAATAAAGACAAGCAGTAGCGTCTTAGAGGAAATGGCTTAGTGCAATCTTAACCTCACATTAAACTTGTATTTTAGAATAATTTTTTGAAAGAATACATCAAAGCATGTGAAACTGGTGGCTAATTATATTATCATTAGTATACAGCAACATAGGGTTATCATTCTTCATAAAATACTATGAAATAAGTATGTTAAGAATATTTAATTACGTGGATGAGTGAAATAATAAAGGAAAATTGCTAGTTAATTGCTTTCCTTGGAGATGCTATTAGGGCTGGCAGTTGCCAAGCGCTCTCATGATTCATCCTAAAGAGATACACTGTTGGGCTGCTCTTTTTGAAATTAACTGGCGAAACCAGGAGGGAGAAGGAGGACTTGCCTGCACAGATTCTGCAGAGCTCTTTATTCTCTGTAATGTGCCACTGCCCCTGGGATGCCTTCCCTGACCTTCAACTGGAATAACTGGTATTACCCCAAACAATTTGAGGAAAGCTCTATTATGCTTCTCAGCACATGGTGTTTTAATTATTAGTCCATATGTTTATTTCTCCTTCCAGACTAGCAGCTCGTTAGAGACATGACTATTTTTCATTCTTCCCAATCCTTAGCTCAGGACCTGACACAGAGCAGGTGTTTGATGCAGATTTGAGGAATGGATTGAAAAGTTTCCTCATAGAACCAAAAGCAGGGACTTCAACAAAAGTGGGTCTTAGGTGAAGGTTTTGTCATTTTTTTCCCCCCTTTTAGGAGTATCTGAAACAATCTTAATGTTTTTAGAAAGATTTGCCCAGAGATTCAGTCTCCTGGCAAACCATGCCACTTCCTTATTTTCTCCAAAAGAAAAAAAGAAAAAGAAAAAAAATTCCGTTTCCTTTTCTTTGTGAAATCCCTTGGAAAAATATCACTTGAAGAGTACGACTATTTAGAAGAGCAGCACCTGCTATAATTCAGGATCCAACATAGAAGAGATCAGTTGTCTTTTGTGGGTGATTTATATTGCCTTTGGCTTCCCTGGTGGCTCAGACAGTAAAGCGTCTGCCTGCAATGCAGGGGACTCGAGTTCGATTCCTGGGTCGGGAAGATCCCCTGGAGAAGGCAAAGGGAATCCACTCCAGCACTCTTGCCTGGAAAATCTCATGGACGGAGGAGCGTGATAGGCTACAGTCCATGGGGTCGCAAAGAGTCGGACACGACTGAGCGACTTCGCCATACTCTATAAATGCGCCTACTGAATTTCCTCATTTACCCTAACATGTAGATTTGGCTGGGTGTGACAGGAGAAAAGGAAAGGGGAAGTATTCTACAAAACAGTTAAACTGTTAAACTTTGTAAACTTCTCAATATAAAAATTCTAGGATCTTAAGAAAAAATATATATCACATTCTCTCAAATTATTTCTCTTTTATGCATTGTAGATTTTGGCACACAACTATTCACAAGGGTCTATATCTAAAGGGGGCATGCTTATAAAAACCAAATTCAGCATCAACAAGGGAGGAACATGTACTACATGTACACACAGTGTTAAAGAATTAAGATTACAAAGTAAATTTTTTAAAGAAATCATGATTTTCATCAGGAAAAAAGAAAGAATTGAAATTGAAGGAGAATTGAAAGAAAGTCATCAGAGTAGAAGCATAGCTGGGTTATCATTAAACATGAAAGAAAATAAAATTCGATTCTGAAATACCTGTTAAGGATCTCCTTGGCAGATCATAAAAAATGAAATAGTAGCTTACAGAAAAAATCTGCCAGTTATGAGAATAATGGCAGGAGGAAAATGGTTGTAAATTACCAACCAGGGAAATAAACCAAATAAAGTGTTAAGCAGTGGTAACCTATAGCTGAGAGCTGAATGTATAGCGACAAGGAACTAGCAGGATTATATTGGACATTTTCCCCCCTGCTTACCTGCCTGTCTCTTGCAGACTAAAATAAACACTAAGGGCAGCACTTAAAGGAAAATGAAGTATGAAATTGAGAGCAAATGTCCTACCTATACATATATAGAAGGAAACTTAACCTCAGAGAGATAGCTGTCGATGGATTGCTTTGGTTAACATCGTCTAGCCTCTGGGCCCCACCTCTCAAAATCGTTGCCCCACTGACTAACTCAGACCTCTGTGTCTGTGTGTGGTTGTGTGCTATAAAGACAGAAACTGAGATAAAGACAGACAGTTAGAGATAAAGAAAGACATAGAAAATGGAAAGAGGAATTAATTCAGAGTTTGCCCCACAATATATCAATTATGTCCCTGGTTGACGAGTATGAAATGCCAAGTTGGTTTAATATTTAAATTCCTATTTCATCTAAGCATTTGCTTAAGTTTCACAGATTTATGTTGAATATATGTGTACATGTCAAAGGGAAGGCCGGGTGGCTCAGTGGCAAAAAATCCACCTGCCAAGCAGGAGCCGCAGGTTTGGTCCCTGGGTCAGGAAGATCCCTAGGAGAAGGGAATAGCAATCCACTCTAGTATTCTTGACTTGGAAATCCCATGGACAGAGGAGCCTGGTATTCTACAGTCCACAGGGTCACAAAAGAGTCGGATACAACTTAATGACTAAACAGCAACAAAATAAGTGTCAAAAATTTTCTAATCACGTTTGGCTTATGGACTTGCATTGGGATTTTATGTCATTTCATCTTCAGTTTCTCTGAATATGTGACATGTCCAAAATTTGTAATTACCAAGTCTTTGGAAGGAATGATGCTAAAGCTGAAACTCCAGTACTTTGGCCACCTCATGTGAAGAGTTGACTCATTGGAAAAGACTCTGATGCTGGGAGGGATTAGGGGCAGGAAGAGAAGGGGACGACAGAGGATAAGATGGCTGGAAGGCATCACAGTCTTGATGGACGTGAGTCTAAGTGAACTCCAAGAGATGGTAATGAACAGGGAGGCCTGGTGTGCTGCGATTCATGGGGTCTCAAAGAGTCGGACACGACTGAGTGACTCAACTGAACTGATGGGATACTCAGACAACCTGGATAAAAGCAACTGCATTGGAGGAAAGATAAATTGTCATGAAAATATATCATATAAAGACCTTTCCCTTGGCTCTTCAATCCCCATACGTTTATTTTATTTAGTACCCCATGTATTTAAGATGTTCCTAAAAAAAAAAACGTACCCTGATTTATCAATATGGTAATGAATGAGTGCCTTTTATTTTATTTGACTTGGTCCCATTCCAACTCTGTGGCACAGACTTTGTTTCAATAATTTTGTAGATAAGGAAACTGAGACTCATAAAGTTTAAGCAATGTTCCTAAAGGCTCACTGCTGGCCAGCTCAGTGAATGACTGCCCTTTTTCCACTATGCAGCATTGCTGAACATTAGGCCAGGATCATTTGAAGCCTTTAGCTTGGTGTCAAGCAGTCCAGGACTTTGGCTAATTCGACCGATGATGGGAATAGCAATCACGAACAGACAGTATTGTTTCCACTTAAGCTGATTATAGCTTTAATTTCTTTCTCTTTTGTTTTGCATTTTTTCTTTCTCTTTGGTACATTTCTGACTGTAAATCTGGAAAGCTCTTTCTCAGTCATCCAGATTGCCAGATTTATGCTGTAAAGCAGGTTTTGAATTAGTTTGCAGTATGTGTGTAGTTAGTAGGGACCATTGTTTAACCCAGACCTTTAAGTCCTTGCTCTCTATTTTAATAGAGACATTATGTTACAAAGATGATTGGACAGTGGTGAAGGTGTGAAGGATGTTGTGTCTAAGCTCTTTGATCTTGAAGTTGAAGCAGTGTTCTGACCTTTGCATCAGAGCTCTTGTAAACTTCTCAGGACACTCATTGGGAGATACAGAGTACAGGGCAGAAACTCATTGGCCATTGAGTTTGCTACAAGTGAGAGCTGAATGGGCTGGTTGGCAGCTGATAGAATAAAACACTATCTGGGGCTCTCTATGAAATTTTTCGACCCAAGACATCATAGATTTTTGCACTTCCCAAGGGTAAAAATGAAATTGTTATCCTTGTTGTTTTTTTGTCTTCTTAATCTTCCCACTTATTCTTGCCAAATTCTAGATGAGCATAGTAGATAGTAGTATTTATTTCTTATTCTTGACATCAGAGGTGGTGTTTCTCCATGCAAGAGAGGATCTGTTGATTGGAGATAAATCCATGTTGTTGCTGTTCAGTCACTAAATCATATCCAACTCTGATCACGTGGACTGCAGCAGGCCAGTCTCCACTGTACTCCACTATCTTCTGGAGTTTGCTCAAACTCATGTCCATTGAGTCAGTGATGCCATCCAACCATCTCATCCTCTGCCAGCCCCTTCTCCATTTGCCTTCACTCTTTGCCAGCATCAGGGTCTTTTCTAATGACTCAGCTCTTCGCATCTGGTGGCCAAAGTATTGGAGCTTCAGCTTCAGCATTAGCCCTTCCAAAGAATATTCAGGACTGATTTCCTTGATTGGTTTGATCTCCTTGCAGTCCAAGGGACTCTTCAAGAGTCTTCTCTAGCACCATAATTACAAAAACATCAATTCTTTGGCATCAGCCTTCTTTATTGTCCAACTCTCACGTCCATACATGACTACTGAAAATTTTGGACCTTTGCTGGCAAAGTGATGTCTCTGTTTTTTAATACACTATCTAGATTTGTCATAGTTTTTCTTCCAAGGAGTAAGTATTTTTTTATTTTGTGGCTTCAGTTACTGTCTGCAGTAATTTTGGAGCCCAAGAAAATAAAAACCGTCACTGCTTTCACTTTTTTCCCTTCTATTTGCCATAAAGTGATGGGATCAGATGCCATGATTTTAGTTTTCTTTAATGTTGAGTTTCAAGCCAGCTTTTTCACTCTCTTCTCTCACCCTCATCAAGACGTTCTTTAGTTCCTCTTCACTTTCTGCCATTAGAGTGGTATTATTTGCATATCTGAGGTTGTTGACATTTCTTCCAGCAAGGTTGATTTCGGCTTGTGATTCATCCAGCCCAGCATTTCTCATGATGTATTCTGCATAGATGTTATATAAGCAGGGTGACAATATACAGCCTCATCATACTTTCTTCCCAACTTTGAACCAGTCAGTTAGTTGTTTCATGTCCAGTTCTAACTGTTGCTTCTTGACCCACATACAGGTTTCTCAGGAGACAGGTCAAATCATCTGGATAACTGTGATATTGAATGGTTTGCCTTGGAAATGAACTGAGATCATTCTGTCAATTTTGAGATTGCACCCAGATATTGCATTTCTGCGTTTTGGACTCTTATTGACTATGAGGGCTACTCCATTCCTTCTAAGGGATTCTTGCCCACAGTAGTAGATGTAATTGTCATCTGAGTTAAATTCACCCATTCCTGTCTATTCTAGTTCACTCTTGCCACCTCTTGCTTGACCACATCCAATTTGCCTTGATTAATGGGCCTAATGTTCCAGGTTCTTATGCAATATTATTCCTTATAGCATTGCACTTTACTTTCACTAGCAGACACACCCACAACTGAGCATTGTTTCTAGTTTGGCCTGGCCGCTTCTTTCTTTCTGGAGCTGTTAGTAATTGCCCTCGGTTCTTCCCCAGGGCTTCTCTTGTGGCTCACCTGGTAAAGAATCTACCTGCAGTGCAGAAGACCTGGGTTTGATCCCTGGGTTGGGAAGATCCCCTGGAGAAGGGAAAAGCTACCCAGTCCAGTATTCTGGCCTGGAGAATTCCATGGACTGTATAGTCCATGAATTGCAAAGAGTTGGACACAACTGAGTGACTTTCACTTCACTCCCCTAGAAGCATAATGGACACCTTTTGACCTGGGGGGCTTAGCTTCCAGTGTCATATCTTTTTGAATTTTTATACTGTGCATGGGGTTCTCCTGGCAAGAATACTGGAGTGATTTTCCATTTGCTTCTCCAGTGGACCACGTTTTATCAGAACTCTTCATGATGACCTGTCTGTCTTGCACAGCACGGCTCATAGCTTTATTGAGTTAAGCAAGCCCCTTCACCATGACAAGGCTGTGATTTATGAAGGGGATAAATCCATAGGGACATTCAAATGCAATAGCTGTTAATCAACTTCTGTCTTCAGCTTTGATTCTTGTTTGCAAGACTCATAGTGTCACCATTTAGTTACATAGGAGGCTGTCTATTAACATGCTTGGCTTTAGAGGTGGTGGTGGTCAGCTGCTCAGTCATGTCCAACTCTTTGTTACCCTCTGGACAGTAGCCCACCAGACTCCTGGCTTCAGAGGGGCCACACACATGGCCTACTCTGTTGGTAGCTTACCTTCAGTGCTGAGGCATCCAGCCCCTGGGTGAAAGTTATTTCTTGTGTAAAGCGATTATGGCAGTCTTGTTGCTCTTTGTTAGTAACTTGTCTGGATGGGCATGTGTTCTTGCTTTGGAAAATGAAGGTAAGCAGTATGTTGGAAAAGTCCTACTATTGTGTGAGGACAGGGTGTTTGGAGCTTTGATAACTATCTTTTTGACCTGAAGGGAAAATGTTAAGTATATACCAAGAGTGGCTGAGCAGAAAATTTGAAAGCGTCTCCATCCTTGATGATATAATTAAGTATTGATTCAGTCTTGGGATGGCATCTCTTGGTCTTTTTGTTAAGTAATGTTCTTGTGATTTAAGCCTACTAGTCAAGTTTTTCTGTTACTTGTAGCTAAAACGATTCCAAATTAATAGAATATTCCAGAAGGGATTTGTTTATTACAGTTTGCTTTTCAGAACTTTCAATTTTACATTAAAGAAGCTATTACATGATAAAGATAACCTAGTCACACAGCAAGGTGTAATCTAATTTTAAAAAATCAGTAGAGAAGACACTTGAAAATTGCATGAATAAACTAAATAAGAAATTAATTTAGAAAAGTAAGCCAGAAAGAAAAACACCAATACAGTATACTGACACATATATATGGAATTTAGAAAGATAGTAATGATGACCCTGTATGTGAGACAACAAAAGAGACACAGATATAGAGAACGGACTTTGGCCTCTGAGGGAGTAGGAGAGGGTGGGATGATTTGGGAGAATGGCATTGAAGCATATATACTATTATGTAAGAAACGAGGCACTGGTCTATGTTTGATGCAGGATGCAGGATGCTTGGGGCTGGTGTACGGGGATGATCCAGAGAGACGTTGTGGGGTGNGAGGGAGTAGGAGAGGGCGGGATGATCTGGGAGAATGGCATTGAAGCATATATACTATTATGTAAGAAACGAGGCACTGGTCTATGTTTGATGCAGGATGCAGGATGCTTGGGGCTGGTGTACGGGGATGATCCAGAGAGACGTTGTGGGGTGGGAGGTGGGAGGGGGATTCAGGATTGGGAGCTTGTGTACACCTGTGGTGGATTCATGTCGATGTATGGCAAAGCCAATAGAGTATTGTAAAGTAAAATAAAAAAAATAAATTAATTAAAAATAATAATAATAAAAAAGAAATTAATTTAGAAAACACCTAACACATAAATGTACTCTATTTGTTCTATACCAATAATCTTTCATTGATAAAATTATCCTGGCTTAATTATCATCCTCCTATATCACATTACAGAGAAGGCAATGGCAACCCACTCCAGTACTCTTGCCTGGAAAATCCTGTGGACGGAGGAGCCTGGAAGGCTGCAGTCCATGGGGTCGCGAAGAGTCGGACACGACTGAGTGACTTCACTTTCACTTTTCACTTTCATGCACTGGAGAAGGAAATGGCAACCCACTCCAGTGTTCTTGCCTGGAGAATCCCAGGGATGGGGAGCCTGGTGGACTGCTATCTATGGGGTCGCACAGAGTTGGACACGACTGAAGTGACTTAGCAGCAGCAGCATATCACATTAGCACCTGTATTTGTAGCAAATTTTACTATATTAACATTTGTGGGGCAGTTGAAAGATCAATGACTACATAAAACAAGAACATGCTTCAATATATATAAAATAATATAGCCCTCACGGAGGCAAATGTGAGGGGGAACTTTGGAAAATCAGGCCCCAAACTTAAGAGATTATTCATGGTGCTTGACATATCTGTGGTCAGAGGGTTGGTGCCCTGGAGTACTTGTCCTTTCTCTCTGGAGAAGAGCAGGGAAGAAGAAAATAGAGGCTAGGGGATGATGAGCTAGAGGAGGAAATATGGGAGGTTTGATGTGCTGTTAACTGGAAAACTGGTATCTAAATATTTTCACCTCTGCTGCTGCTGCTGCTAAGTCACTTCAGTCGTGTCCAACTCTGTGCGACCCCATAGATGGCAGCCCACCAGGCTCCCCTGTCCCTGGGATTCTCCAGACAAGAACACTGGAGTGGGTTGCCATTTCCTTCTCAAATGCATGAAAGTGAAAAGTGAAAGTGAGGTCGCTCAGTCGAGTCCGACTCTTCCCACCAGGCTCCTCTGCCCGTGGGATTTTCCAGGCAAGAGTACTAGAGTGGGGTGCCATTGCTTTTCACCTCTACTATATGTGTATTTGCTTAAGGATGCTCATGTATTGCTCAGGAATGCCTGGCATTGGCACAGTAAATAGAACATCAGTGCACGAGTGCTGAAAAAACAGTTGTTCTTGGGCCAGCACATTCTCATCCCTGAAGAAAGCAAACCCCAATCTTTAACGGATTATTAGAGGAAAGACATTATTTTCTCAATGACTCAAAGCCAGCTGTGCAGGCCTTTAGCAGTTTACGCTTCCGTTCCCCTCTCTTCCACCTTTGGCATGTCTACAATTGGATGAAGTGCTTTTCCTGAAATGGCAATCACTATTAAACCCATTAGCTGGAAACCAGAATGTTTCCCTAATTGTTTAAAGTCTCATTGCGAAAAGGAAGTTTCTATTGATTGGAATATGAGGGGAAACAATCCCAAATTCATCATTCTTTTCATTTTTTATAAACAAAGATGGGACTGATACACTCAGAGCTGTCAGATTTACTTCTCTGAAGCTTCCTGGTCACCACTAGATGTTTCTAGTTGGGCTTCTTTGTGCCCAGTTATTCTGTCCTTATTTTTTTTTTATATTTGCTCACTACTTCCTCTCAGTTTTCTTCTTGGACCTGTCTTAAGTGTCTTGTGTCTTTGTCTTACTTTCCAAATTGTTATTCATGTCCAATTATTTTTAATACCAGATCTTTGAAACCTCACAGTCTTTTAAAAAGTTTCGGGACCCTACTCCTGAAATATGGCACTTCTTTTCCAGCAATCGTTTCAGCTACTCTCAAGTACTCACTTTTAGTCTTTGCCCAATATTTGGAATCCTGAGGATGCATTTCTTGAGCTGTGGCCCTTAGCTGTGTATACTGAGTTTCTAGAACAGTGCCTAGAACACTTAGTGGATGATGTTTAATAGTTTTTGAATCAATGAGTAAGTTCAGATTAAAAAAAAAAACCTCATAAAAATTGCTTTAACCAAATACAGTGGCACAAATAAAAGCTAGTCATAATGAAGTCTTTTGCTGTGGTTAGATAGCATCTTATTTGGTTTAGACTCAGTCTCTTTGATAAATCTTTGCTATTCTCTCTCTTAAAAAAATTTTTTTTAAATTCAGGGCTTAGTTTAATTAAGGATGAAGCCTTGTGATCTCTAAGACACTTTTCAGATCTCTGAATCTAAATCCTTTGGCTACTTTTTTAAAAAGAAATCTTTACTTTTCTTTTTTACTAGACCAAGAATGTTGAACAATTTCTGAACGAAGGGAAAAAAAATGTTTTTAAATTAAAAGTGCTGATAATTTGATATAACATAAATCTCAATAGATATGACTTTACTGATGAATATGTTTTATAACTTTGAAATTTATAAACAGGAGCAATACAAAAATATGTTATTTATTTTTTTTTTGCTTCATAGACTGGCTATATTATTTGCATTAAAGTAAATTTCACCTGCTTAGAGACTACTTAAAATAGGAGACTTTGAACCTGGAACATTTTCACAGGTGTAATGAAAATTATGGAATGACTGAGAGCTGGATTTAATCAGATTATAATAGCGTACTTGGCAGACAATATTTAGTCTCTCCTTAGCTCATTAATTATACAGCTTACTACATGGAGAGAAATTGCTATATTTGATAATATAAAGTTAAATTTCATTTGACAATCATGATAAAGTGTAGAATATCAAGTTTGAACTCCTATTCTCTGGCGTTGACATTCAGGTGCTATTAGTTCCTAAGTGCTTTAAATTATATGGTAGAGTGGCTGCCAAAACACTTGAAAGGAGAATAAATAGAGATAGATTTAGTGACTCCAATTTGGCAGCAATTTCATGGGAATGTGGATAGCCTATTACCGAGTTCTAATAATAAAAATCCAAAGGATTTCCAGTGTAATCTTTAAGTTTTAAATAATGCTTAGTTGTTGAACTGAGATACCATGTGGTCCTGTGATTGTCTTTGAGTATGTACACCAGATAATCCTTCGGCATAATAAATCTAGGGGAATAAATGAGCTTTTCCTTATAGCTCTTCCTAGAAACAATCCCTAGAAACTAGTGGAAAGATTTACCAGAAGATTAATGAAATGTGGCTCGATCCAATTATGCAATTACAGTGCTAGAGTAGATTCTTCAGATGACACTCTTTTGTCCAGCTTCCTTTGTGCCAGCAATGAGAATTGCTAAGCAGAACTTTTAGACTCAGGACAGTGGTGGCCAATAGGCCAAAATGGAGTTGCTCCCTTTGCCTTCTTAGAACCAGTCTATTTGGGGCACTAGAAGACAGTTTTCTTGTTCAATTCGTTTACTTATGTTTCCTGTTTGTACCATCTATCCATGGTGTGGCAGTTTCCTTGAGGGCAAAGACTGTTTTCATCCTTATCACCTGTAGGATAGAAAACCAGTAGGATTACTAGGTTCTTAGGATTGCTCTTGGAGAAGGCAATGGCATCCCACTCCAGTACTCTTGCTTGGAAAATCCCATGGATGGGGGAACCTGGTAGGCTGCAGTCAATGGGGTCGCTGAGTCAGACACGACTGAGCGACTTCACTTTCACTTTTCACTTTCATGCATTGGAGAAGGAAATGGCAACCCACTCCAGTGTTCTTGCCTGGAGAATCCCAGGGATGACGGAGCCCAATGGGCTGCCGTCTGTGGGGTTGCACAGAGTCGGACACGACTGAAGTGACTTAGCAGCAGCAGGATTACTCTGGGCAGGCTGGTATTTTTCCAGACTGGCAAATCAGAAGGAAAAAACTAGATATACAAAGGTGGATTTAAACGATTTTTTTCCTCAAGACTCTTGGATAGAAGCCGGATTTTACTTTGGGGCTGACCATCTGTGTGTCCTGGGAGAGATTCCTTTTGGTCACTCTTGGTCATGCAGGTATGGATCAAGTTAAACCAGGCAGCATGTATTGAGTATTATGTGCTGGCACTGTTCTAAATGGTAGAGACTTATTTAAGCCTCATAGCAACCCTATGATATAGATATTAATACTATCTTGATTTTACAAATGGGGAAAAAGACATAAGTCACACAATGTGAGTAATGGACCTAGGATTCTGAATTAGGAGTGCCAAAGGAATCAAAAACATCTAGTTCAGACAAGGATTTTGAATATTATACTTTATAACATAAAAGCTGTCACTTGGAGGAGGCTATATCTCTTCAGAAATTGTATGTGTGTGTGTGTGTGTGTATATATATATATATATATATATGTATGTATTTACTATGGAAGGCAGAATAATGGCTACCCAAAGATGTCTATGCCCCAATTTCTGGAGCCTATAGATATATTACATGGCAAAAAGGAATTAAGGTTGCAGAGGGAATTAAGATTTCTAATCAGCTGACCTCCAAACTGGGAGATTACCTAGGATTATTCAAGGGGTCCAATGAAGTCACAGGGATTCTTAAAAGGGGAAACGTGTGAAAGATGAGTTAGCATTAAGATCATGAAATATGAAAAAGACTTGACCAGCCATGGTAGGCTTGGATGGATGGAAGAGCCATATACCTAGGACCATGGGCACCTTCTAGAAGCTGGAAAAGACAAAAAATAGGTTCTTCCCCAGAGCAGCCCTACTACATTAAAATTTTTTTTAATTGGAAGATAACTGCTTTACAATGTTGTGTTATTTTCTGCTGTACAAAAGCATGTATCAGCTATCTGTACAGCTATCTGTACAGTATATATATGTGTGTATATATCCCCTCACTCTTGAGCCTCCCTTCCACTGCCCCATCCCACCCCTCTATGTAGGTCCTGCTCTGCTAAGTCGCTTCAGTCGTGTCCGACTCTGTGCGACCCCATGGACGGCAGCCCATCAGGCTCCGCCATCCCTGGGATTCTCCTGGCAAGAACACTGGAGTGGGTTTCCATTTCCTTCTCCAAAGCATGAAAGTGAAAAGTGAAAGTGAAGTCGCTCAGTCATGTCTGACTCTTCACAACCCATGGACTGCCGCCTACCTGGCTCCTCCATCCATGGGATTTTCCAGGCAAGAGTACTGGAGTGGGGTGCCATTGCCTTCTCCGTATGTAGGTCCTACTACATTTTTATTTTAGTGAGACCCATGCCAGACCTCTTACCTACACTACCATAAGATAATAAATTTGTGTTGTTTTAAGCCACTCAATTTGTGGTTATTTGTTACCATGGCAATGGGAAGTTAGTACACTCACTTGCTCTAAGTGAGGAGCTCTCTGTTTTTCTGAGGGCTTCCCTGATAGCTTAGTTGATTAAAAAACAAACAAAACAAACAAACAAAAAACTACCTGCAATGCAGGAGGCCCCAGTTAGATTCCTGAATTGACTCTCTCCAGTATTCTTGGGCTTCCCTTGTGGCTCAGCTGGTAAAGAATCCACTTGCAGTGCGGGAAACCTGGATTTGATCCCTGGCTTGGGAAGAGGCCCTGGAGAAGGGAAAGGCTACCCACTCGAGTAGGCCTGGAGAATTCCATGAACTGTGAAGTCCAGGGGGTCGCAAAGAGTCAGACAAGACTGAGCAACTTGCCCTTTTGCTGTGTTTCTGGTGGGCTAGGAGATAGGGCTTGAGGGCTTTGTTGCTGATAGAAAGTACATCTATGTCAAGAAGAAGCTGCCACAAAATTTTTTGTTCAAAAGCTAATTCTAAATTTATGGAGAGTATGTCAGTGTTGGGCTATATTTCTTATCATGTCTTGAATGCTCAACATGTGAACATAATTTGGGAGTGAAACAGTAGAAGAGCATACAGTGAAAACCATGTATTTGCTTTTCATTTGCTTCTTGGGGCTCCAAGACCAGAAACAGTATTTACCTTTTTTTGCCTGACCACCTAGGAGTTTACCTTGTCACTTAACCCTCTAGTTTCCTGGGATTTTACTCTGTCACTTAACCCTGTAGTTTCCATTTTCAGGGGCTTCCCTGGTGGCTCAGTGGGTAAAGAATCTGCCTGCAATGCAGGAGACATGGGTTTGATCCCTGGGTTGAGAAGATCCTCTAGAGGAAGGCATGGCAACCCATTCCAGTATTCTTGCCTGAAGAATCCCATGGATGGAGGAGCCTGGGGAGGACCCCATCCAGTCCATGGGGTCGCAGAATCAGACACAACTAAACACGCACACAGATTTGCTTGCTTGTTTTCTGTCTTTGGAGGCATCACTTATATTAACTACTGTTACGTCCTTCCAGAGGCATTTCATGTCTATATGAGCATGTACTGATGCAGTCTTTTTCTCTCACATAACATTAAAGTGCTAGACACATGGCACCTTTGCAGTTATTTCTACCTTAAACTCAGAAAGATTTTCATGGTAATAAAAAATAAGCAAAACAGAATTTTAATGGAATTGGTGGGAACTAGGCATGTTTTTTTTCACATTTCATATAAGAAGCCCATACATTTTTTAAAAAGCTTTTTATTTTATATTGAAATATAGCTGATTAGCAATGGCACATTAGTTTCAGCTGTACACCAAAGTGATTCAGTTATTCATACACATGTATATATTCTTTTTTCAAATTCTTTTCCAAATTAGAAATTTGGAAAATCAATATTCCATAATAGAATATTGAGCATAGTTCCCTGTGCTATACAGTAAATCCATTGTTGGTATCAATTTTAAATACAGCAAAGTGTACATCTTGATCCCAGACTCCCTAACTATCCTTTCTTTATCACCCTTCCCCCTCATGACCATAAGTTCATGTACTCCATAAATGATAACATATCCAAGGGAAAACAGTTATGAAGGTAGAAGTTTCAATCAAAAAAAGGTACTCCAAATGTTTATTTAATGAACTCATGAATGAATTTTGGGTGTCTGGGTAGCCAAGTTAAGATCCTTTTCCTTGTGTGTGAGCATCTTGCAGAACTTTCTGGGGAGAAGATAAATACCTTGGATCTGTGTTCTTACTGAAACTTGGCTCTTATATCTTAGAGTTCAGGCCTTTTAAATCTGTCTGGGAATGATAGAAGTGAGGGCAAAACCGACTTGTCAATTCAAAGTGTATCTCCATGAGCTGGAGACTTGAATATACTTCTAACAGAAATAGTTCTTTTGTTGAGGAAACCACAGGAATGGGGTGGTTGGTTTTATAATTGCAGAACTTAGCCCATAATTAGAAAAGTGCATGTTTGAAGAGCTGTAGTTCTCAGTCACTGAGTGGTTCTCTGTGACAATGTTGAAAGGTGTTTAGCCAGAGCTGCATCTCTGTAGACATTGTGCCCTTTAGAGCATTTCTTTCCCCACATGGAATTTGTTACTACAGAGGCAGAAACAATTACTTATTCTAGTGGGAATATTTTTTGTGTTTTCATTCTCCCCAACTGAGCTTATGTGATACTAGGTGATGGTTAGGTAGAATACCTAGGTGGTCCACAGCTGAGCTTTGGAAAGCTGAGAAGTTGGGAAGATGGCTCCCTGACTTGTGTCTTGGATTGGCTTAGGTGAGTGGTGGATTCTATGGGGCTCTGGATATAGTAATATTGCTTCAAGGTCCAGGTGCCAGTATACAGCAGAAGCTTGGGGGCAGGACTTTTTGTTCCTCTTTGGCTCAGAACCCAGAAATTTTCTGTCACCAGAGGACTGGGTGCATCTTTGGTGCAAGCATTGGGTTTTTACCATGGGTATCGTCTGCAGCAGTAGCTGGGGATTTCTTCAGGAAGCTTTGTAGGCATGGCCATATGTACACATGCACACACCATCACATCCTGATGTCTATTTTCTTTTATATCACCTGAGGTATACTAGACACACTGTTTTGGCCCCTTGTACATTGCTTTATATCTTAAAAATGAAATTGTCGCAAAATAAAAGGGATTTGGGAGTTGTTAAAGACCATAATGTCAATATTTATTGAGCAGTTACTATGTACTAATGCTATATGCCTTAAATATATTTGCTCATTAATCTCAGCAGTTTTCCAACAGAGGTTCATGGGCATCTCACAGGATAAGGGGCTTCTTATCCAGAGAAGAAGAGATAGGGACTTCCCTGGTGGCTCAATGGTAATCAGCCTGCCAATGCAGGAGACACGGGTTTGATCCCTGAAGATCCCTGAGGATTCCAGGAAGATACCCTGGAGAAGGAAATGACCACCCGTTTCAGTATTCTTGCCTGGGAAATCACATGGACAGAGGAGCCTGGCAGGACACAGTCTGTGGGGTCACAAAGAGTCGGATACAACATAGCAACTGAACACACACAGATACACATGCACGTGTGACCACTTGCCCCAGACCTTGCAGAGAAGTTTCCTACTTTGTGGGTAAGTCAGAACACATGATTCCTAGATCTTTTCCATGTGTGAACACTTAGGGTCCCACCATTTAATGACTGAAGCAGTGTGGCATTTTTTGTCAGGGACCAATTAAGATCTAAGCTTCTCTCTTGCTTCTGGTCCCGGTTGGTGCAAGTTAGAAATGATGTGGGGAGGTTGTGAGCTGCTCGTGTGAAATTAAATCAGGCTGAGTGACCTTGCTGTGCTTCTAGACAGAGGGTTTGGCCATGGTTAAATCTAAGTCACAGGAAATATCGGAGGTCTATAGAGGAGAAGCTTCATTTCTTTCTTTCTTTCTTTTTTTTTTTTTTAGAACTCTGAGGCTTTCTCAAGTTACAAATTTGCATCTAACCTTTTAATCTTTCCTTTAGCTTCATCTCTGAGCTACAGTGATGACTTACAGTGACACGTTTAGGTCCATCAGATGTCTCATAATACTGCTGATACGACAGCAATAAATCAATGCTTGCTGAAAAAGTGTTATCAGAGAAGTAATTACTTATGAATTCTTTATTAATTTAATTAATTTCCTTGTTACTTCATCAATGATTTGTCAGGAGCCATTGTAAATGCTCAAAAATAGCCATTACTCTTCAAAGGTGGAGTCAAGGAAAGATCTCAATGTCATGATGGATACAAGAGCTAAAGGTGGCAACAGAGAGGAAGAATGACTTTTAGGGATGGCACTGCCACAGTGCCCTAAAGAGCCTCTTAATGAAAGTGAAAGAGGAGAGTGAAAAAGTTGGCTTAAAGCTCAACATCCAGAAAACTAAGATCACAGCATCCGGTCCCATCACTTCACTGCAAATAGATGGGGGAGCAGTGGAAACAGTGGCTAACTTCAGTTTTTTGGGCTCCAAAATCACTGCAGATGGTGATTGCAGCCAAGAAATTAAAAGACACTTACTCCTTGGAAGGAAGGTTATGACCACCTTAGATAGCATATTCAAAATCAGAGACATTACTTTGCCAACAACAGTCCGTCTAGTCAAGGCTATGGTTTTTCCTGTGGTCATGTATGGATGTAAGAGTTGGACTGTGAAGAAGGCTGAGCGCCAAAGAATTGATGCTTTTGAAGTGTGGTGTTGGAGAAGACTCTTGAGAGTCCCTTGGACTGCAAGGAGATCCAACCAGTCCATTCTAAAGGAGATCAGTCCTGGGTGTTCATTGGAAGGACTGATGTTGAAGCTGAAACTCCAATACTTTGGCCACCTGATGCAAAGAGCTTATACATTTGAGAAGCCCCTGATGCTGGGAAAGATTGAGGGCAGGAGGAGGGGACGACAGAGGATGAGATGGTTGAATGGCATCATCAATTCAATGGACATGGGTTTGGGTAGACTCCGGCAGTTGGTGATGGACAGGGAGGCCAGGTGTGCTGCGGTTCATGGGGTCGCAAAGAGTTGAACATGACTGAGTGACTGAACTGAATTGAACTGCCACAGTGGCAAGGGAGGTTCAACTGAATTTTGAAGGATGAATAAAATTTCATCAAGTGAAACAGAGAAACAAGGTATTCTATTGAGGGAGGTGATGTGCTCTGTGGCTTGGAGCTATGGAACAGAATGGAACACTGCATACCTGGGTGATTTTCACAGCTTCAGCAGTATGGTGGGTTGTGTTCATGTTTGAGTAGTGTGTGTGGTGGGTTATGGTCATATTGGAGTAGTGTGTAATTTTGTGTGGAAGTAGAGTGGGGAGAGAGGAAGTTGTGTAACAAGAAGCTGGAAACTGAGGAAGGATCCTACGTAAAGAGAGGGTGAGAATTTTTTTTAAAGGGAACTTGATCTATAATTTTAAATGGTGGAGCTTGGTCAATGATTTTAGGCATTCTCCAGGGGTAAGTAAAGATGGCTTGCAACTAGCTGGATAGAGAATTGGCTTTTTTTTTTTTTTTTTTTTTTTGGTCTGAGCAAAAGAACGGAGCCCAACTCAGAATGTGAGGAAGCCCCTAATATCCGGAGCAGTGAAACGTTTCTGTAGCTGTCAACCCAGTGTAAGTCTTTGCACACAGGTAGTGAAGAAGGATTGTGTTTTTTTTTGTCAGCCACATCCGCACACATGAGATAGTGATTGCCATCTGTGGGTGTCATCTTTAAGTGTCAAGGGAGCTTCCTGTTGGGGCCTCAGGGGTGCTCTTTGGGTGAGCCCATCTGCAGTGCTCTGTGAATGTCTGTCCACAGAGCTATAGCAGTGTCTGTGAGTGGTCTAAGCACTTCTTTTTACCCGGGATCCTGAGCACCTTCAGGGCAAGCATTCTGTCCTCGAACTCTTGGTAGGTTTGCCTACACTGGCTGAATGAATTCTAGTCGTGAGCTACCCTGGAGACTGACCTTGTGAATACTTTGACCTTGAGTTTTGCCTCTGATCACACTTGCCCGTCTTTTCCAGGCCAGCACTGATTGGCCCAATTATTGCCTCTGGGAACTGTTAGAAAAAAACAGGCAGCTGGAGACTCGTACTCTGCCTTCCATAGCATCAAGCTGCGGATTTTCTTCCAGAGGACTTGCCTCTTTGCAGATTTTGTGCCCCCTCCTGTGCTCTCTGTCTTCAATTGAAGAGCACCTCTGACCACACACTTCTCCAGCAGAAGCTCTGACCTGTGCTTCATGTCTCATTTATGTTCCTGTGTCCACTCCCTTAGGGTCTCACTCTCTGATGTTGGCTAGTTGCTAAATTCATCTGTGCCAAGGTACAGAGACTGGAAAGGCAACTTGAATTTTCATACAGATTTGATAGAAACAGGAAATTGACCCACACAAGAGAGAGCATTATGGGACTTAAGATCTTTTTTCATATCAGGTCACCATTTGGACCTGGATTCAGAATTCTATTATCAGCTCAGAGTAACTCAATCTCTCCCTAAATATCTTCCATTTTACAGGCTCTTCAAGGGAGAAATATCCAGATGATAGGCAATTCCCTGAAACCAGATAGGAATCGAAGATGGTAAAATGGTTCCCTTTCTTCCCCACCACTGGCTGGGAGTTTATTATTTTAAAGCGCGCGCGCACACACACACACACACACACTCACACACACACACACACACACAGTAAGAGACTAATTGTGAATGAAATAAAAGACATCAAAAGAATTTTGCTAATTAGCTTAAATACTGATTGTTACCATCAGAAAATGCGTCAGCCTAAAAACATGTAATTGCTCTCTTCCTGCGTTGTGGGAAGCGTAAAGGTTGAAGAACTGCAGTATGAGGGGAGGAAAGGACAGGCCATGGCGAGACTGTCAGAATGAAGCGATGGTTCTGCCATTACCAACCGTGGCATGTGACATGTGCTTGAGTGGATGCAAAGCATCTGATACCCAGGAGGCTGGGAGTCCTTGTCACATAGTCAATACACACGTGGCAAGCACTGTTATCATCACTCCTGTTTGATAAATGCAAAACCGAGGAACTGGAAATGATAATTATTAGAATTAAAGGAATTATTGAAGTTTAGGCCTGACTCTAGGCAAAATTGTGTGAGAGAATTTGGGGCTCTGTTTTCTTTATTTTTTTAATTGGAGTATAATTGTTTTAAAATGTTGTGCTGGTTTCTGCTATACAGTGAAATGAACCAGCTATCTGTATACATATATCCCCTCCTTTCGGGGCCTCCCTCTCCCCTCCCCCATCCCACCCATCTAGGTCATCACAGAGCACCGAGCCGAGCTCCCTGAGCTATGCTGCAGCTTCCCACTGGCTGTTTTACACGTATGTGTCAATTGCAAACTCCGGACACGACTGAACTGAACTGTACTTATCCCTTTGCTCCATGTCCACACATCTGCTCTCTTTGTCTGCATCTCTTATTCCTGCTGTGCAAATAGGTTCATCAGTACTATTTTTCTAGATTCCACACATATGTGTTAATATGTGATATTTGGTTTTCTCTTTCTGNTGCTCCATGTCCACACATCTGCTCTCTTTGTCTGCATCTCTTATTCCTGCTGTGCAAATAGGTTCATCAGTACTATTTTTCTAGATTCCACACATATGTGTTAATATGTGATATTTGGTTTTCTCTTTCTGACTTCACTCTGCATGCTGTTCTCTTCTTCCTCCTTCTTGATGCTTCTTACGGATTGTGTAGTTCTCCTGTTAAAACTTCCATTTTGGAAAAAGTCCTGTTGTTAGATATTTATACCTCTGTCAAGTGTTAGTAATTGTCCTCCCTCTAGAAAGCACATGAGTATTAATTCTTATCCCTAATTATAATATGAAAAATATTTGAAGGGACTATATTTAAACCCTAAGTTCCTAAGGAATTACAGGCATCAGTAATTCCCATGAGTCTGGGAGAAAAGGAAGGAAGATAGGAAATAAATCTCTCCTGAAATTAAAGCCCAGTGCAGATTTGCTCTGCCTTAGGTGAAAGATCTAAGAAGAGGTGAAGTGGCCGAAAACATGAGGGCAATATTAATATTGGCAATATTAATTAGTAGAACAGAATGGGAAATACTAGAGACCTCTTAAAGAAAATTAGAGATACCAAGGGAACGTTTCATGCAAAGATGGGCTCAATAAAGGACAGAAATGGTATGGACCTAACAGAAGCAGAAGATATTAAGAAGAGGTGGCAAGATTACACAGAACTGTACAAAA
>SJYV01034183.1:1327407-1347204 GCA_006410875.1 Neotragus pygmaeus
ACGGACTCGATGGACATGAGTTTGAGTGAACTCCGGGAGTTGGTGATGGACAGGGAATCCTGGTGTGATGTAGTCCATGGGGTTGCAAAGAGTCGGACACAACTGAGAGACTGAACTGAGTTGAATATTTGAGATTTCTAATGGAGATAAATTTTTCCCCAATAGTCAAAATGGGAAAGGAAATTAAGATGACTTGTAATGCTCAGTCTTGCTCTAAGATGCTAGTTCTAGGTAATTTTCCACCCAGGACAGAATATAGTCTTTTAGTTTCAAAAAAATTTGAGAGAGAAAATACATTAGACAATGTATTTTATGTTGTGCATATTCAAACTAAACCATAAATCTCTCTGTCTACTATTTCAAGTCTGTACATAGAAGCAACTTAAAGGTCCACCAACAGAATGGATAAAGATGTGGTATATTTATAAAATAGAATATTACTCAGTCATAAAAAATGAAATTTCCTCCTATTTTGCAGGAACATGAATGGACCTAGAGATTATCATAAGTGAAATAAGCCAGACAGAGTAAGACCTATATCATATAATATTGCTTATATGAAGGGCTTCCCTGGTGGCTCAGCAGTAAAGAATCTACCTGCAATGAAGGAAACTCGGGATCAATCCCTGTGTTGAGAGGATCCCCTGGAGAAGGAAATGACAACCCACTCCAGTATTCTTGCCTGGAGAATCCCAGGGACATAAGAGCCTGGTGGGCTGCTGTCTATGGGATTGCACAAAGTTGGACATGACTGAAGTGACTTAGCAGCAGCAGCAGCNTCTGGTTTTCTTGAAGTTCTGTTTTACTCTTTCTACCTTGAATTAAGTACTTTGCCTATTTATTTTATATTGTAGAAATTAATAAAGTAATTTAAGTTTCTTTGACTATACAGCAATGTTTTTCAAGTTTTTATAGGTAGTGCTTTTATTTTTGTTGTTTTCCAGATGGCCTGTAGTTGTAATTTTGGTTTTTTGTTCTACGCAAGGGTTATTTAAAAGTAATTTTCCTCTTCTAATTTCCAAATTGTATTTTAATAAAAAAATTTATTATAATATGCTTTGTGGTGAGATAATTTAAATCATGTAATTTCTGTTTTTTGAATGGAATAGTTTGTTGTTTTTGTTTTTCTTTTTTGTAGTTGAGTAGAATACCTTGTAATGAGCAGGATAAAATGTCATAGTTACTCCTTTTTTCACAGAGTAGAATAGAGAAAGTAGAAAGAAATCTATGCTTTGTTTGTCAGTTGTGACTCTGGATCTTTGAGTCTGGGAACAAATCAGAGAGAAGGAACAAAGGGCTTCCTACCTTCTTGATTTTGGTGATTTCTGTTTCATGATGTCAAGTCCGAATGTGCTGTGAGTAGAGTCCTGTGTAGGTTTATCTAAATTTAATTTCCTTTATTTTGTGATCATCTATTACTCTAAGTTATTGGGTTGACTATTTCCCTTTTAAAATCATTTTTATTATTTTAAAAAAATTGTTTGAATTTTGGAGTGATGCTTGTCCAGTATATTTGAAATTACTGTCTAGAGCCCATATGAACCCAGACTTCTGTTTCTAACAACTTTGGGTGTCTCAGAATTATTGTTAATCTTCTATTTTATTAATCTGGAAACACACAGAAAAGCAATAATAAATAGATTAATATCATCCATAATCCAAATAGCCTTAGAAGTCCAATGTATTAATATTTTGGTGAATAGTTTTCTGTTTTTTTCTTTAATTTTTAATACAGTTGAACACACACGAAGCTTTCTACCTCTTTAAATCCTTGAAGGAAATTCACTTGTAGGGAAAATGCAGTCTAGGAAGGGTAGATCTAAATATTCACCCACTTTCCACAGGAAGACAAAACTTTCTTCTTGCCTGATATCCATAGCAAATCCTGATTCACCAAGTGAGCAGTGAATGCAGAAAGGGGAAGGCTCAGGAACAGGGAACATGGCAGGCAAACCAGCCAAATGAAAACTGAGTAATTAGACTAAGGATAGCTGGTATCTGTACAAATAATATTGTATAGGAAGTAAAGCCAGGGATTATGCATGTTATGTCTTTACTGTTGACTACAGCGTGAAGATGAATAAAATGCTTGACATTCAAGAAATTCTAGTCTACCTCAACAATTCATGTTGTGGAATTTCCCAGGCAAGAATACTGGAGTGGGTTGCCATTTCCTTCTCCAGGGGATCTTCCTGACCCAAGGATTGAACCCGCGGGATCAAACCCTCAACTACATCTTCTTTACCTGCTGAGACATTGGGGAAGNAGGCAAGAATACTGGAGTGGGTTGCCATTTCCTTCTCCAGGGGATCTTCCTGACCCAAGGATTGAACCCGCGGGATCAAACCCTCAACTACATCTTCTTTACCTGCTGAGACATTGGGGAAGCCCCTTGAAATAAATGAATTTTGAGCAATTTGAAGAAAGAATAAAGTAACTTGCTGAAAGAATAATCTGAATATATTTTGCATGGTTGAAAATCTTGGAGAAATGTAGTGGTAAGAGGAGAAATGGACAGTCGAGCGTAGATATCTGTTCTTACAGATGCAAAAGGAATATCAGTGTGGAGATGGTAAGCAGAAAACAAACTTTTTCTGAACTAATTCTAAGACAAGTATTAATATTTATGAAATGAGACTCCTGTTTTTGTAGGGGAGAAACAATGTAATGAAATTTAGAAAAGATCAAAGTGTTGAAACTCTTAAAATTTTTCGTATGAAAATGTATAGAAAGATAAAGATTAATGCTGGATAGAAAGAGTGCTTGTTAGGGACGATTAGCTACATTATTGCCCAGAGTTTACAATATTACACAACACTAATTTTGCATCAGTGCCCTGGCTAAATGCCAGGAGAACACCCCAGAGAAAATCTACTCAATTTACTATGGAGCCAGAAAGCAGCTGGTTTCTAAAGAAACACATTTTGAAGATATTTTATATTCATAGACATTAGAGTTTCCTCTGTGGGCTGCAGAACACTTTAAACAGTAATGTGAAACCACTTGCATCTACTAATTGCTAACTTATTCAGTTGTCTTTTTTTTTTTTTTCCTGTACAGTTGCAGGAAGTAAAGAGAAGCCAGTACTGTGTGCATAATTGCAGACCTTTGTAGCTCAAGCTCAAGTCTTTGCTGTGCCCCTAATTTACTCGTTGACCTTGGTCAAATTACTCCTTCTCTCTCTCAGTATCAATTTCCATAGAAAGAAACCAAGAGTAAGAATTCTTAGCTCTTTATATTCCATTTTGAATGGAAGTTCTAGAATTCTGAGCGTCGAATTCCTATCAGTGCAAAGTGTTAAGTAATAATAACTTCAACCAAATCCAATCACACACACACACACACATATGTTTCCCTGATGGCTCTTAGGGTAAAGAATGCAACTGCCAATGCAGAACAAAAGTGATGTGGGTTCAATCCCTGGGCTGGGAAGATCCCCTGGAGTATGAAATGGCAACCCAATCCAGTATTTTGCCTGGGAAATCCCATGTACAGAGGAGCCTGATGGGCTATCCATGGGGTCACAAAAGACTTTAACATGATTTAGTGACTGAGCTTCAACAACAACAAACACCATGGTGGGTTTTGCTAACAAGCTACAGGAGAAGTATCAATAACCTCAGATATACAGGTGACACCACCCTTATGGCAGAAACAAAGAAGAACTAAAGAGCCTCTTGATGAATGTGAGAGAGGAGAGTGAAAAAGTTGGTTTAAAACTCAACATTCAGAAAACTAAGATCATGGCATCTGGTCCCATCACTTCATGGCAAATAGATGGGGAAACAGTGGAAACAGTGGCTGGCTTTATTTTGGGGGGCTCCACAATCAATGCAGATGGTGACTGCAGCCATGAAATTAAAAGACTCTTGCTCCTCAGAAGAAAAGCTATGACAAACATAGACACATATTAAAAAGCAGAGACATTACTTTGCTGACAAAGGTCTATCTAGTCAAAGCTATGGTTTTGCCANCAATCAATGCAGATGGTGACTGCAGCCATGAAATTAAAAGACTCTTGCTCCTCAGAAGAAAAGCTATGACAAACATAGACACATATTAAAAAGCAGAGACATTACTTTGCTGACAAAGGTCTATCTAGTCAAAGCTATGGTTTTGCCAGTAGTCATGTATAGGTGTGAGAGCTGGACCATAGAGAAGGGTGAGCACTGAAGAATTGATGCTTCTGAACTGTGGTGTTGGAGAAGACTCTTGAGAGTCCCTTGGACTGCAAGGAGATTAAACCAGTCAGTCCTAAAGAAATCAGTCCTGAATGTTCATTGGAAGGACTGATGCTGAAGCTGAAGCTCTAANCTGTGGTGTTGGAGAAGACTCTTGAGAGTCCCTTGGACTGCAAGGAGATTAAACCAGTCAGTCCTAAAGAAATCAGTCCTGAATGTTCATTGGAAGGACTGATGCTGAAGCTGAAGCTCTAATACTTTGGCCATCTGATGCAAAGAGCTGACTCATTAGAAAAGACCCTGATGCTGGGAGAAATCGAAGGCAGGAGGAGAAGGGGATGACAGGGGATGAGATGGTTGGATGTCATCACCAACTCAATAAACATGAGTTTGCACAAGCTCTGGGAGATGGTGAAGGACAGGGAAGCCTGGTGTGCTGCATGCAGTCCATGGGGTCTCAAAGAGTGGGACATGATTGAGCAACTGAACAACAAGCTCCCAAATGATGCTGATGCTCTCTCTGGCCCTTGAAGCACATTTCTGTGCCTCAGTTTCCTCTTGGATAAAATAAAGATAACGATAGTAGTTATCTACATCATATAGTTGCTGTAGGGATTAAGTGAATTTATACTACCAAAGTACTTTAATAGTGCCTGGTATATAGTAACACTTATTCACTGTTGGCTATTAACATTATCAACCTTTAAATCAGCCCCACAAGACAGATGGCTATTGTTGTTCATTTTCCTAAGGAGAAAATTGAAGGTAGAGAAGTTAAGTGACTTATTCAAGGGTATGTTAGTAGTCACAGAACACAGGGCTTTGACTTTAAGTGGCAGTTTTTCCAGAGTTATGAAGGGAACAACTGCATAGAATTTTTTTATTAATTTTTTTCATAAATAGCTGTAAGAACTTAGGTTTTAAGCCATTAAGTGCCACTGTAGCAAAAATGTCACCACAACTTTACTTAATAGCTTTGTTCAACGTCTATTTAGTCTCAGAAATTTCTTCCTGAAGGTTGAAAAACAGACCTCATGTGACACTTTCAGTCATTACCTTCATTGGACACAGATGGTCTACAGTTTCCATCTTCTCTTCTTGAAAGTTTCTACTTCTCTCTAAATACTTGCTTCTGCACTTTTTTCAGCATAATTTCTTGATCTTTTCATGTACATTAGCTTTGTTATACTGGGGATGGAAAAACAGAAATGACTAGGTTCATTACCTAGGAGAGAGGGTTTTAAAAATAATACCACAGACTTCCTGTTAAGAGTTCATGTGTTATGAAGTGATTTTCCAGGGGTGGTACCCCTGTGACTCTGGGATATCTCTGTGGGAGGCCAAGTCTAGAGGAATTGTCTCGTGACTAATTTGTCAATGTGAGAAATGGCTTACAACCTGGGCTTTAGACAAAGTGGTTTGAAACATACAATCTGGTTACCTACCATCTGGTAAGTCCTTTCTGAATTTAAAAGAGCTTAAAAAGAGTGTGGATGATGGTCAGCAAACTAAGATGCTAAGGGTTACATAAATCAACCCTGGCTCAATATTTCTGTTTCTTTATGTAAAAAGCAATGACTCAAGGCATTTTTCAACCCACTCCAGTATTCTTGCCTGGCAAATCCCATGGACAGAGGAGCCTGGTAGCTACAATCCTGGGGTCCCAGAGTTGGACACAACTTATCATCTGAACAACAACAACAAAGCCATTTTTAGAGGCATTCATGTTTTTTGTATATGTGAAGAAAAGTGAATGAATATTTTTCTTTCCTAAAAATATTGTTTACATTTTTAATTGAATTTGGGTTGAAAAGCAGATTGAAAATATCTCATTAAAACATGAAGTTGAGGAAAATACCTTATTATTCCACCCTCAGAGGTTGCTCCCAGAGATAATTTGATAGGACTCATTTTCTTTCTGCTCTGGTATGTCAAAGCTATTTCTCCTTTCATCTAGAAAGTTAGTTTAATTAGTTTTGTTCTCCAAGTTTTCACCTGAGCAGTCTCTGCCAATCAATAGATTATAGAAGTTTTGGGATTTATTATGTTTTGGAGACAAGGATGTGAAAATGCAGCATGCCAGAACTTATTTAAATTAGTTAACATAAGGAAAATTAGATTTCCCCAAATAGTTACTGGGCAGACCTTACCAGTAATTTAAGTGGAAGTGATCAAATTTGAGAAGTGAGGACTTGCTGTAAATCTCAGCATCTTTATTACAGGTTTCATTTCCTCATATGTTCCTCATGAGTTCTTAAAAATTTATGTTAAAAATGCATGTTGTCAGTTGTATCTTTGGACTGTAAAAGTAGCTTTTCTACTTCTGGTACAGTACAGTTGCTTACACTTTCTCATTTATACATCTGTCCATTCATTCTGCATGGATGTATTGAGATTGTAATGTGAACCAGCATTTCTGATGAAATGAATGTGGAGAGTCTGAGAAAGGGAAAAATCAAAGAATACTCTTACTGGGTAAATAGTGTAGTAATGAAATAGTCTTTCATTTACTAGGAGATTGGAGGAGGAGATATTTTTAGAAACTGTAGAGTAGAAATCATGAGTTAGGTTTCTGGGATACTAAGACGTATGCTATGAGTGGTTGGACATGCACAAGAGTTTGATCAGGGGTTGTGATTTGGGAGTCATCATACGGACCCAGTATGAAGCTATTGGACTAGATTAGGCACTTGGGGAGTAGGTGGAGTCTGAGATGAGAAGATCTAGACCTGAAGGTTGGTCACCCCACAACATTGTGGTTAAACAAGAGAAAAGTTCATGGAATTTTCCAGGGCAGCATACTGGAGTGGGTAACCTTTCTCTTCTCCATGGGAGCTTCCCAACCCAGGGATTTAACCTAGGTCTCCTGCATTGCAGGCAGATTCTTTACCAGCTGAGCCACTGGGAAGCCCAAGAATGCTGGCTGCTGCTGCTGCTAAGTCGTTTCAGTCGTGTTTGACTCTGTGTGACCCTATAGACGGCAGCCCACCAGGCTCCCCCATCCCTGGGATTCTCCAGGCAAGAATACTGGAGTGGGTTGCCATTTCTTTCTCCAATGCATGAAAGTGAAAAGTGAAAGTGAAGTCACTCAGTCATATCCAACTCCTAGTGACCCCATGGACTGCAGCCTACCAGGCTCCTCCGTCCATGGGATTTTCCAGGCAAGAGTACTGGAGTGGGTAGCCTATCCCTTCTCCAGCAGATCTTCCCAACTCAGGAATCAAACTGGGGTCTCCTGCATTGCGGGTGGATTCTTTACCGACTGAGCTATCAGCGAAGCCCTAAACAAGAGGAGGATTCTATGAAGCAGATGGAAAGAACCAGCCTGTGAGGCATAAACTGTGTTGTCCTGGGAGCCAAAGAAAAGAATGTGTTTCAAGAAGGACATGATTAGCTGTGCTGGATGCTGCTGAGAGTTCAAAGATGGGGACTAAGCATTGACAATTGATTAGGTGATTTGAGTGAGCTTAGTGGAATGTTGAGTTAACATCAGATTAGAGATGTTGAGAACCTGAACACAGCTATCACAGACATTTAAGGAGGTGGTTTTTTTTTTTTTTTTAATAAATGAGAATATAAAAATGGACCAGGTCCTAGAGCGAGTTGTGGGGTCAAAATGGGTATTTTTAAGATGGAACAAATTACAAACATAGTTGTACAGTGGAGATAAAACTGATGTTGTGATCAGGAGAAAGAGTAATTATAGAAGCAGTCTTTGAGTAGGGAAAAGGAGTTGGAATCAAGATAATTAAAGAAGAGGTTAGCTTTAGATTAGTAGGAGGAGTTCATCCATGTGACAGGAGGGAAGGCAGAGGGTATGGGTACAGATGGAGAAAGGCGGGTAAACTTGGGGTAGGAAGGGCATGGAAATTGGTTCCTGAACGATTCTATTTTATTAGGAAAATAAGAGGCAAGAATTTCAGCTAAGAATGGAACTGGTATAGAAGTTTGGGGAGAAGAGAAAGCTCTGAAAAGAGGTGTTTGTGGACGGGAAAGCCAGAAATGTAGAAGGTTGCTGGGCAGTATTTTTGAGATTTGAGGTTGTACTTGAAAGACCAGTCAGCATGGTTCTGTGTTTTCTCTAGCCACAGTCCACTGCTCGATTGCAGAAGTACAGTAGGTACAGAGTTAGGTTGTAGCAGTTTTAAACTTTGTCAGATAAGTAGTAAGGAAGCAAGCTAGATGAGGATGTATGCCAGAGTGATTAAAAGGATAGATCTTAGATCTAAATTTGGTAAGATGTGAAGGAGAGGTTTGAGAAGGGTAAGTGGTAGGCTCAATGGATTTGATGACCCAGTAGGACCAAGGGAGTTTTGGAGTGAATATGAAAGATAAAGTGAACTGGAAAGATAGAAGTTAAATATTAGAGAGTAAAATGCAAGAAACTGTGACTATATGATGTTAGTAATGACAAACATCTAGAGTATAAACCCTGAAGTGTGTGCTTGAGGTAAAGTTGCGGGCAAGATCAATTGTAATGAATAGGTCAACTAACTGACATATCATACTCTTCCAAAGTTTTAAATGGGCCTGTTATTTGAATATTATGATCACCAATAAATCACAGGAAATGTGATGAAAATCCAGGGGTTCAACTTTTCAAGGAATGAAAGGTTCTGACTGGGAGCATGGTAGGTAATTGATGGGGTTAAACAGTAGCTGCTAAATGTATTTCCACAGTCACAACTTTAAAGAGATCAAACAACATACTTTTCATATGTATATTTTACTCTAGCAAATTCAGCTTCTCAGACCAAGATCTGCAGTAGACAGACTGATGGGTTTTGTCAGAGTTGGAGCTTTTGCCGTATAATTGTACTAAAATCAAAAGAGAGAAAGAGTGAAAGGTGTTTCTAAGGCAGTCATTCTAATTAAGGACTGTTGGGATTCAAAGTGAACCGTAAGAGAGGGAAAGACTTCTAAGAGTGACTGAGAGGGAAAGTAGGATGATCGTGGGTTGGAAGCCTTGTAAAAGGAGGCAAAGAACTGCTGGAAAAGGTGTACAGAGTGAAGGAACTGAACATATGGATCATGGTGTTCAGAGTGGGAAGCTTGAGGCTATTTTGAAGGTGACACAGTTAATGGTGATGATGAGATGGAATGCTGTCTGGGCCTGGAGGAAACAACCTTTGGACCTGAGGAGGTGAAGGAACTGAGACACGAGAGGGTTGGTGCCGGTAATTATTATTATTAGTGTTACTATTTTTGATAGGAGTACGGGAAGAAAGGAACTTGTGTAGCAGGTGACAAAATGTAATCAATAAGTGATGAAGAGTGACCAGGATTTGTAGGTGACAATAACAAGTAGGGAGAGTGTTAGGCTTCAACTTTACAAGATCTCAACTTTTGAGCAAAGAGAGAGAAGGAGTGGTTTAGAGGGAGAAATGGGAGCAAGATGGATACCTACTCCACTTCCAGACTTTGAGGAATGGAGGGATATGAATAAGTCCTTCCTTTTTAAGAGGGCTGTGGGGGAGACTTGTGTCACCACAAAACAGCTAGGGGAAGGAAGTGTTCAGAGAAGAATTGAATGAGCTGGATGGAGTTAAATAGCAAAGTACCACAAACTGGGTGACTTGGAACAGAAATTTATTGTCTCATAGTTTCGAAGGCCAGAAGTCTGAAATCAAGATGTTTGAAAGGGGCATGTTCCTGTTGTAGCCATCAGGGAGAAATCTGTTCCAGGTCTCTCACTTAGCTTCTGGTAGTTCTTTGCTCAGGCAGCATAAATCCAACATGACATTCTCCCTGAGCGTGCGCCTGTTTCCAAATTTCTCCTCTTTATGAGGACACTAGTCATGTTGAATTATTAATAGAAGGCCTCCCTACTCCCATATGACTTAATTCTAACTTAACTAATCATATTTGCAATGGTCCCATTTTTTGCATTTTATTTTTAATTTTGTTTCTTCTAGTTTTACTGAGATATAATTGAAATATAGCACTGTATAAGTTTAAGGTGTACAGCATAATATTTTTTACTTATATTCATCATGAATTGATTATCATAATAAGTCTAGTGAACATCTGGCATCTCATATAGATACAAAATTAAATAAATAAAAAGTCTGTCTTTTTCCTTATGATGAATACTCAGGATTTATTCTTAACAATATTCACATATATGGGAGAGTTACTTATATTTATGTTGTACATGATATTTCTGGTACTTATTAATGCTATAACTGGAAGTTTGTACCTTCTGACTAATAGTTACTTGCTCAGTTGTGTCTGATTCTTTGTGACCCCATGGACTGTAGTCTGCCAGGGTCTTCTGTCCATGGGATTCTCCAGACAAGAATACTGGAGTGGGTTGCCATTCCCTTCTCTAGAGGATCTTCCTGACCAGGGATCGAACCTGGGTCCAATCCTGCTTTACCATCTGAGCTACAGGGATCTCCAATTGCCCTTCACCCAACTGCTGACCCTGGTAGCCACAAATCAGATCTCTTTTTCTATGAGTTTGTGTGATTTTGAAGTACTGACCTGCAGCACTACGTTAGCTCCTGGTGCACAAAATAGTGATTGGATATTTCTATACATTTCAAGATGATTACTCCAATAAGTCTAGTTACCACCTGTCAGCATCCAAAGGTATTATGTACTTATTGACTATATTCCCTACACTGTACATTTCATACCCATGACTCATTTATTATGAAATGGAGGTTTATACCTCTTAATCTCCCTCATCTGTTTCTCTCATCTTCCATCCCACCCCCAGCAACTCCTGTTTGTTCTTTGTATCTATGACTGTCTCTGTTTTATTGTATTTGTTCATTTGTTTTGTTTTTCTAGATTCCACATATAAATGCAGTTGTATAGTATTTGTCTTTCTCTGTCTGACATTTCACTTAGCACGATACTCTTTAGATTCATCCACATAGTTGTAAATGGCAAGATTTCATTCTCTTTTATGGCTGAGCAATAAAGATTCTATTGTATAAACTATATATATATATATATTGCTGGATTGTACGGTAGTTCTGTTTTTAATTTTTTGAAGGACCTTCATTCTGTTTTCCTAGTGGCTATACCAGTTTACATTCCCACCAACAGTGCTTGAGGCTTCCTTTCCCCCCACTTCCTTGCCAATACTTTATCTGACAAATGTAAGATGATACCTCATTTGGTTTTGATTTACATTTCCTGGATGATTAGTGATTTTGAACATCTTTTCATATTCCTATTTGTTTTATTTTAAATTATTTACGTAATTTTATTTTTGGCTGCGTTGGGTCTTTGTTGCTGCAGATAGGCTTTCCTCTAGTTGCACCGAGCAGGGGCTGTTCTTCACTGTGGTGCACACACTCGTCATTGCAGTGGCTTCTCTTGCTTCAGAGTGCAGACTCTAGGGCGTGTGGGCTTCAGTTGTTCTAGGATGTCAGTTCAATAGTTGTGCCCAGGCTTAGTTGTCCCTCAGCATGTGGGATCTTCCAGGACCAGGGGTCAAACCCATGTCCCCTGCACTGGCAGTTGGATTCTTAACTATTAGATTGCCAGGGAAGTCCTTATGTGCCTATTTGCCGTCAGCACGTCCTCTTTGGAAAAGTGTCTATTCAAGTTCTCTGCCACTTTTAAATTGGACGTTTTCTGAAGTTAAGTATGCCTACAAGGAGAGCCAACCAGTCCATTCTGAAGGAGATCGGTCCTGGGTGTTCATTGGAAAGACAGATGCTAAAGCTGAAACTCCAGTACTTTGGCCACCTCATGGGAAGAGTTGACTCATTAGAAAAGACTTTGATGCTGGGAGGGATTGGGGGCAGGAGGAGAAGGGGATGACAGAGGATGAGATGGCTGGAAGGCATCACCGACTCGATGCACATGAGTTTGGGTGAACTCCGGGGGTTGGTGATGGACAGGGAGGCCTGGTATGCTGCAATTCATGGGGTTGCAAAGAGATGGCCGTAACTGAGTGACTGATCTGAACTGAGCTGAACTGATGAGTTATTTGTATATTTTGCATATCAATGCCTTGTCAGACATACCATTTGCAAATATCTTCTACCATTCAGTAGGCAGTTTTTTATTTGTTGATAATTTCCTTTCCTGTGCAAAAGATTTTGAGTTTAATTAAGTCCCATCTGTTTTCACAAAAAATATTGCTAAGACCAATATCAAAGAGCCTACTGCCTATTTTCTTCCAGGAATTTTACAATTCAGCTCTTATACCTAAGTGCGTAATCCATTTTGAATTTATTTTTGTTTATGGTGTGAGAAAGTAGTCTAGTTTGATTCTTTTGCAAGAAGCTGTCTAGTTTTCACAATACCATTAACTGAAGAGTCTGTCCTTTTGTATATCCTTGCCTCT
This sequence comes from Neotragus pygmaeus, assembly GCA_006410875.1. Classification (NCBI taxonomy): domain Eukaryota; kingdom Metazoa; phylum Chordata; class Mammalia; order Artiodactyla; family Bovidae; genus Neotragus; species Neotragus pygmaeus. Next base: position 1,339,900 of record SJYV01034183.1, read on the forward strand.
TTTTTTTCATAGATTAACTGTCCATATAAGTGTGGCTTTATTTCTGGGCTCTCTATTCTGTTCCATTGATTTATGGGTCGGTTTTTGTGCCACTGCCAAACTTTTGGTGACTGTAGCTTTGTGTTACAGTTTTAAAATCAGGGCACATATGCTTTCAGCCTTGTTCTTCTTTCTCCAGACTGTTTTGACTGTTCAGGTTTTTTGTGTGTGTTTCCATACAAATTTTAGAGCTATTTATTATAGTTCTATGAAAAATGCCATTGGAATTTTGATAGGGATTGAACTGAATCTGTAGGTTGCCCTGAGTAGTATGGTCATTTTAACACCATTAACTCTTCCATGTAACACCATTAACTCATCTTTAACACCATTAACTCAGAGACTCTGAGTACAATGTATCTTTGAATTTGTTTGTGTCATCTTCACTGTCTTTCTTCAGTGTGCAATGACCCTATTTTTTTAAATAACTTTTATTTTGTAATGGAGTATAGCTGGTCAGCAATGTTGTGATAGTTTCAGGCGGATTGCAAAGGGACTCAGCCATACATACACATATATCCATTCTCCCCAAACCCGGCTCCCATCCAGGCTGCCACATAACATTAGGCAGAGTTCCCTGTGGTGTACAGTAGGACCTTGTAGGTTATCCATTTCAGATAAAGCAAGCAGTGTGTATCTATCAATCCCAAACTCCTTAACTCCCTCCTCTCTCCATCCTTCCTGCCCTGGTAACCATGTTTGTCTCTTAAGTCTGTGAGTATGTTTCTGTTTTGTAAATACGTTTATTTGTATAATTTCTTTTTAGATTCTGCATATAAGGGATGTTATATTTCTCCTTCTCTGTCTGACTTAATTCACTCAATATGACACTTTTTAGGTCCACCCATGTTGCTGCAAATACATTATTTAATCTTTTTTATGGCTGAGTAATATTCCATTGTATATATGTACCACTCTCCTTTATCCATTTCTCTGTTGATGGACATTCGGGTTGCTTCCATGTCTTGGGTATTGTAAACAGTGCTGTAGTTAACAGTGGGGTGCATGTATCTTTTTGGACCATGTTTTTCTCCAGATATATGCCCAGGAATGGGACTACTGGATCATATGGTAGCTCTGTTTTTAGTTTTTTAGGGAACCTCCATACTGTTCTCCATAGTGGCTGTCCCAATTTACATTCCCATCTACAGTGTGGGAGGGCTTCCTTCTCCCTACATCCTCTCCAGCATTTATTGTTTGTGGATTTTAGCCACTTTGACTGGAGGAAGGTTTTAACCTCATTATAGTTTTGATTTTTCACTGCTGCAATAATTGGCACTGATGAATATCTTTTCATGTGCCTCTTGGCTATCTGTATGTCTTCTTCTTTTTTTTTTAACAAAATAAAACATTTTTATTTTAGATTATTTGGAGGAATCAAAAGTTGTAGCAAAATTTCAAACAAACAGACAAATAATCAGTCAAGAAACCTAAATCAAGTTTTGAAAGAGTAAGTTGCTCAGTCATGTCTGACTCTTCGCGACCCCACGGACTGCAGCCTACCAGGCTCCTCTGTCCATGGGATTTTCCAGGCAAGAGTACTGGCTGAGCACAGACAAAGAAAGCCCAGACTAGTTGGAACCTGAAGACTGTTGACTGAGATTCTTGGATCACTACCCTGTTACCTCACCATCAACCAATCAGAGGAAAGTTACAACCACCCCTCCCTGCCCCCGCCGCCCNGGTAAAGTTGCGGGCAAGATCAATTGTAATGAATAGGTCAACTAACTGACATATCATACTCTTCCAAAGTTTTAAATGGGCCTGTTATTTGAATATTATGATCACCAATAAATCACAGGAAATGTGATGAAAATCCAGGGGTTCAACTTTTCAAGGAATGACAGGTTCTGACTGGGAGCATGGTAGGTAATTGATGGGGTTGAACAGTAGCTGCTAAATGTATTTCCACAGTCACAACTTTAAAGAGATCAAACAACATACTTTTCATATGTATATTTTACTCTAGCAAATTCAGCTTCTCAGACCAAGATCTGCAGTAGACAGACTGATGGGTTTTGTCAGAGTTGGAGCTTTTGCCGTATAATTGTACTAAAATCAAAAGAGAGAAAGAGTGAAAGGTGTTTCTAAGGCAGTCATTCTAATTAAGGACTGTTGGGATTCAAAGTGAACCGTAAGAGAGGGAAAGACTTCTAAGAGTGACTGAGAGGGAAAGTAGGATGATCGTGGGTTGGAAGCCTTGTAAAAGGAGGCAAAGAACTGCTGGAAAAGGTGTACAGAGTGAAGGAACTGAACATATGGATCATGGTGTTCAGAGTGGGAAGCTTGAGGCTATTTTGAAGGTGACACAGTTAATGGTGATGATGAGATGGAATGCTGTCTGGGCCTGGAGGAAACAACCTTTGGACCTGAGGAGGTGAAGGAACTGAGACACGAGAGGGTTGGTGCCGGTAATTATTATTATTAGTGTTACTATTTTTGATAGGAGTACGGGAAGAAAGGAACTTGTGTAGCAGGTGACAAAATGTAATCAATAAGTGATGAAGAGTGACCAGGATTTGTAGGTGACAATAACAAGTAGGGAGAGTGTTAGGCTTCAACTTTACAAGATCTCAACTTTTGAGCAAAGAGAGAGAAGGAGTGGTTTAGAGGGAGAAATGGGAGCAAGATGGATACCTACTCCACTTCCAGACTTTGAGGAATGGAGGGATATGAATAAGTCCTTCCTTTTTAAGAGGGCTGTGGGGGAGACTTGTGTCACCACAAAACAGCTAGGGGAAGGAAGTGTTCAGAGAAGAATTGAATGAGCTGGATGGAGTTAAATAGCAAAGTACCACAAACTGGGTGACTTGGAACAGAAATTTATTGTCTCATAGTTTCGAAGGCCAGAAGTCTGAAATCAAGATGTTTGAAAGGGGCATGTTCCTGTTGTAGCCATCAGGGAGAAATCTGTTCCAGGTCTCTCACTTAGCTTCTGGTAGTTCTTTGCTCAGGCAGCATAAATCCAACATGACATTCTCCCTGAGCGTGCGCCTGTTTCCAAATTTCTCCTCTTTATGAGGACACTAGTCATGTTGAATTATTAATAGAAGGCCTCCCTACTCCCATATGACTTAATTCTAACTTAACTAATCATATTTGCAATGGTCCCATTTTTTGCATTTTATTTTTAATTTTGTTTCTTCTAGTTTTACTGAGATATAATTGAAATATAGCACTGTATAAGTTTAAGGTGTACAGCATAATATTTTTTACTTATATTCATCATGAATTGATTATCATAATAAGTCTAGTGAACATCTGGCATCTCATATAGATACAAAATTAAATAAATAAAAAGTCTGTCTTTTTCCTTATGATGAATACTCAGGATTTATTCTTAACAATATTCACATATATGGGAGAGTTACTTATATTTATGTTGTACATGATATTTCTGGTACTTATTAATGCTATAACTGGAAGTTTGTACCTTCTGACTAATAGTTACTTGCTCAGTTGTGTCTGATTCTTTGTGACCCCATGGACTGTAGTCTGCCAGGGTCTTCTGTCCATGGGATTCTCCAGACAAGAATACTGGAGTGGGTTGCCATTCCCTTCTCTAGAGGATCTTCCTGACCAGGGATCGAACCTGGGTCCAATCCTGCTTTACCATCTGAGCTACAGGGATCTCCAATTGCCCTTCACCCAACTGCTGACCCTGGTAGCCACAAATCAGATCTCTTTTTCTATGAGTTTGTGTGATTTTGAAATACTGACCTGCAGCACTACGTTAGCTCCTGGTGCACAAAATAGTGATTGGATATTTCTATACATTTCAAGATGATTACTCCAATAAGTCTAGTTACCACCTGTCAGCATCCAAAGGTATTATGTACTTATTGACTATATTCCCTACACTGTACATTTCATACCCATGACTCATTTATTATGAAATGGAGGTTTATACCTCTTAATCTCCCTCATCTGTTTCTCTCATCTTCCATCCCACCCCCAGCAACTCCTGTTTGTTCTTTGTATCTATGACTGTCTCTGTTTTATTGTATTTGTTCATTTGTTTTGTTTTTCTAGATTCCACATATAAATGCAGTTGTATAGTATTTGTCTTTCTCTGTCTGACATTTCACTTAGCACGATACTCTTTAGATTCATCCACATAGTTGTAAATGGCAAGATTTCATTCTCTTTTATGGCTGAGCAATAAAGATTCTATTGTATAAACTATATATATATATATATTGCTGGATTGTACGGTAGTTCTGTTTTTAATTTTTTGAAGGACCTTCATTCTGTTTTCCTAGTGGCTATACCAGTTTACATTCCCACCAACAGTGCTTGAGGCTTCCTTTCCCCCCACTTCCTTGCCAATACTTTATCTGACAAATGTAAGATGATACCTCATTTGGTTTTGATTTACATTTCCTGGATGATTAGTGATTTTGAACATCTTTTCATATTCCTATTTGTTTTATTTTAAATTATTTACGTAATTTTATTTTTGGCTGCGTTGGGTCTTTGTTGCTGCAGATAGGCTTTCCTCTAGTTGCACCGAGCAGGGGCTGTTCTTCACTGTGGTGCACACACTCGTCATTGCAGTGGCTTCTCTTGCTTCAGAGTGCAGACTCTAGGGCGTGTGGGCTTCAGTTGTTCTAGGATGTCAGTTCAATAGTTGTGCCCAGGCTTAGTTGTCCCTCAGCATGTGGGATCTTCCAGGACCAGGGGTCAAACCCATGTCCCCTGCACTGGCAGTTGGATTCTTAACTATTAGATTGCCAGGGAAGTCCTTATGTGCCTATTTGCCGTCAGCACGTCCTCTTTGGAAAAGTGTCTATTCAAGTTCTCTGCCACTTTTAAATTGGACGTTTTCTGAAGTTAAGTATGCCTACAAGGAGAGCCAACCAGTCCATTCTGAAGGAGATCGGTCCTGGGTGTTCATTGGAAAGACAGATGCTAAAGCTGAAACTCCAGTACTTTGGCCACCTCATGGGAAGAGTTGACTCATTAGAAAAGACTTTGATGCTGGGAGGGATTGGGGGCAGGAGGAGAAGGGGATGACAGAGGATGAGATGGCTGGAAGGCATCACCGACTCGATGCACATGAGTTTGGGTGAACTCCGGGGGTTGGTGATGGACAGGGAGGCCTGGTATGCTGCAATTCATGGGGTCGCAAAGAGATGGCCGTAACTGAGTGACTGATCTGAACTGAACTGAACTGATGAGTTATTTGTATACTTTGCATATCAATGCCTTGTCAGACATACCATTTGCAAATATCTTCTACCATTCAGTAGGCAGTTTTTTATTTGTTGATAATTTCCTTTCCTGTGCAAAAGATTTTGAGTTTAATTAAGTCCCATCTGTTTTCACAAAAAATATTGCTAAGACCAATATCAAAGAGCCTACTGCCTATTTTCTTCCAGGAATTTTACAATTCAGCTCTTATACCTAAGTGCGTAATCCATTTTGAATTTATTTTTGTTTATGGTGTGAGAAAGTAGTCTAGTTTGATTCTTTTGCAAGAAGCTGTCTAGTTTTCACAATACCATTAACTGAAGAGTCTGTCCTTTTGTATATCCTTGCCTCTTTTTTTTCATAGATTAACTGTCCATATAAGTGTGGCTTTATTTCTGGGCTCTCTATTCTGTTCCATTGATTTATGGGTCGGTTTTTGTGCCACTGCCAAACTTTTGGTGACTGTAGCTTTGTGTTACAGTTTTAAAATCAGGGCACATATGCTTTCAGCCTTGTTCTTCTTTCTCCAGACTGTTTTGACTGTTCAGGTTTTTTGTGTGTGTTTCCATACAAATTTTAGAGCTATTTATTATAGTTCTATGAAAAATGCCATTGGAATTTTGATAGGGATTGAACTGAATCTGTAGGTTGCCCTGAGTAGTATGGTCATTTTAACACCATTAACTCTTCCATGTAACACCATTAACTCATCTTTAACACCATTAACTCAGAGACTCTGAGTACAATGTAACTTTGAATTTGTTTGTGTCATCTTCACTGTCTTTCTTCAGTGTGCAATGACCCTATTTTTTTAAATAACTTTTATTTTGTAATGGAGTATAGCTGGTCAGCAATGTTGTGATAGTTTCAGGCGGATTGCAAAGGGACTCAGCCATACATACACATATATCCATTCTCCCCAAACCCGGCTCCCATCCAGGCTGCCACATAACATTAGGCAGAGTTCCCTGTGGTGTACAGTAGGACCTTGTAGGTTATCCATTTCAGATAAAGCAAGCAGTGTGTATCTATCAATCCCAAACTCCTTAACTCCCTCCTCTCTCCATCCTTCCTGCCCTGGTAACCATGTTTGTCTCTTAAGTCTGTGAGTATGTTTCTGTTTTGTAAATACGTTTATTTGTATAATTTCTTTTTAGATTCTGCATATAAGGGATGTTATATTTCTCCTTCTCTGTCTGACTTAATTCACTCAATATGACACTTTTTAGGTCCACCCATGTTGCTGCAAATACATTATTTAATCTTTTTTATGGCTGAGTAATATTCCATTGTATATATGTACCACTCTCCTTTATCCATTTCTCTGTTGATGGACATTCGGGTTGCTTCCATGTCTTGGGTATTGTAAACAGTGCTGTAGTTAACAGTGGGGTGCATGTATCTTTTTGGACCATGTTTTTCTCCAGATATATGCCCAGGAATGGGACTGCTGGATCATATGGTAGCTCTGTTTTTAGTTTTTTAGGGAACCTCCATACTGTTCTCCATAGTGGCTGTCCCAATTTACATTCCCACCTACAGTGTGGGAGGGCTTCCTTCTCCCTACACCCTCTCCAGCATTTATTGTTTGTGGATTTTAGCCACTTTGACTGGAGGAAGGTTTTAACCTCATTATAGTTTTGATTTTTCACTGCTGCAATAATTGGCACTGATGAATATCTTTTCATGTGCCTCTTGGCTATCTGTATGTCTTCTTCTTTTTTTTTTAACAAAATAAAACATTTTTATTTTAGATTATTTGGAGGAATCAAAAGTTGTAGCAAAATTTCAAACAAACAGACAAATAATCAGTCAAGAAACCTAAATCAAGTTTTGAAAGAGTAAGTTGCTCAGTCATGTCTGACTCTTCGCGACCCCACGGACTGCAGCCTACCAGGCTCCTCTGTCCATGGGATTTTCCAGGCAAGAGTACTGGCTGAGCACAGACAAAGAAAGCCCAGACTAGTTGGAACCTGAAGACTGTTGACTGAGATTCTTGGATCACTACCCTGTTACCTCACCATCAACCAATCAGAGGAAAGTTACAACCACCCCTCCCTGCCCCCGCCGCCC
>SJYV01034183.1:1347303-1375544 GCA_006410875.1 Neotragus pygmaeus
GACTGGATGCCATGATCTTCGTTTTCTGAATGTTGAGTTTTAAGCCAACTTTTTCACTCTCCTCTTTCACCCTCATCAAGAGTTTCTCTTCATTTTCTGCCATTACGGTGGTGTCATCTGCATATCTGAGACTGTTGATATTTCTCCTGTCAATCTTGATTCCAGCTTGTGCTTCATCCAGCCTGGCATTTTGCTAGACAACGTAATATCTTATGATTAAAAAACAATTAGGGGGTTGTGCTGAGGCCAGGTAGTAATTTACATATGAACCTCTGGTTGACAAACATTTCTAAAGTGAAGAACCTCCCAGACTTTTAGCTGAAACACTGATGGGTTCATCACAGATTTTCACTACCAAGACCCAAACTCTGTTTTTATTTTCACTTTTTTAAATTGTAGATAATTGCTTTACAGTGTTGTGGTGGTCTCTGGCATACATCAATTGAAATCAATCATAAATATACATATATATATAATAAAGCAAACATATATATGTGTATATAAGCAAACATGTATATACATATATATAAAGAAAACATAATACATATATATCTGTATTACCCATTATAATGTAATGCTGTATAATATACAGTATTATTCTGCTAGTTATGGTACTGCGTACATGTCAGTGCAACTTTCTCAGTTCGGCCTAGCCTTTCCTTTCCCCAAAGTGGTCACAGGTCCATTCTCTACTTCTGAATCTCCATTTCTTCTCTGTAAATAGATTAATCAGTAACATGTTTCTAGATCCCATATCTATGCATTAATATACGATATTTGTTTTTCTTTTTCTGACTGTGTATAATAGGCTCTAATGGTAATTAGGCAGATGAACCAAACTCTATTTTTAAAAACAGCACAATGATAGTAGAAAAGTCTCCTCAACTTTTCAAAATATTTCCGCTTAGCTTTTCAGTCCCTCACCTTGAACATTTTCAAAATTGGATAAATGATTGAAGTGCAGAAAGTCACTTTAGTTCACCTCTATTCTCCTCTTTTAGAATCTTAGCCTTGTAGTTCTTATTACTTCAGCAACTTTTTCATACCTTTAAATAAATGTTTTAAAATTTTTTTATTGAATTTTTATAATTGTTTTCAAGATAAGCTTTTTCTATAGAAGATATTCCACCCTATTCTGATAAAGAAGATACATCTTCACCTTATTTTACATTTCTGAGATTATTTTTCCAGTCAAAAGGAAAATTTAGCTTTTTTTGGATTTCTGGTTTGCTTGTTTTTACAGCTAGATTTTTATGCTATTAGTATCTAAGTTCATAAGATGAATTTGTTTTATTTAATTTTAGAATCACCTGGAATTTTACCTCTATCAAATTTCAATATTATAGATGTGACTTATATCTTTATTTTCACAAGAATACATAAATAATTGTCTAAATATATAAAAATATACTATCAGATGAGTACCTAAAGTATTATTTTTCTAGTCAGGTACCAGGTTCTGCTGATTTTTGAACCAGAATCTATTTGGGGAATAGAATTTAGAAATAATTTGGTAACACTCTGTTAAATAAGAAGAGTGACAATATACAGCCTTGATGTACTCCTTTTCCTATTTGGAACCAGTCCGTTGCTCCATGTTCAGTTCTAACTGTTGCTTCCTGACCTGCANAGTTTGCTGTTGAAAATGGGGAGGGGCGTAAGTGCAGCTGCATGGGGTTTTGTGAGGATTCGATGCAGTAATCCACAAGAGGGCTTCAGCGCAGGGATTTTAGCCGTGCTGAGCAGGGTGATTATTCCTGGAAGCAGAATTCCTGTTATTGGATTTCTCGTCTTTCCCAGTGGATGGGCGTTAACTGACTAATTCACGAAACGGGCCCTGAGGGCCAGGTCTGCTTCCCGCCGGCTGCAGCCACTGGCCAGCTTTCCCGGCTGCCCGCAGTGGGTGGACGCCCGGCTGTCTCTCAGTGGCTGGGCCGGGTCTGTTCTGATGCTCAGACTCTCTGCTGAGTGCTGCGAGTCCCTTGACAGGACGCCTCCAAGACGACTGGCTAATTTGGGTGCAGGCTGTGCTGGAAGCCGGTCAGCTCCAGTGCTGGCTGACCCCATGGGCGTTTCTGGACGAGGCTCCCATGTGCTGACTTAACCTGACACTTTCCCAGCCATGGGGTTCCACGGACCAAGAGAAAGTTTACTCAAGTGAGGCTGTTAGACATCCCCTCCCGAGAGCGTTTCCTCAAAGGACCACACGTGTCTGGAGTAATAGAAAGGACATCATTTCAAAATACAGGATAGTTGTAAGAAGTGAATAAACTTAGGGTTATGAGAAATTGGCCGTCTTCCTTCTGAATTCACCACNTCATGAAGCCAGCATCATCCTTATACCAAAGTGAAAGATATCACAATAAAAGAAAACTATAAGCCAATATTCCTAATGAACATAGATGTAAAAATACTCAATAAAACACTAGCAAATGGAATTCAACAGCACATTAAAAGGACTATATCTCATGACCAAGTGGAATTTATTCCCAAGATGCAAGGATAGTTCAACACAGGCAAATCACTCAACAGCATATGCTACATTAATAGAATGAAAGCTAGAAACCTCATGATCACCTCAAGTGATCTACAGAGTCAATGTGCTGCTGCTGCTGCTAAGTTGCTTCAGTCGTGTCCAACTCTGTGCGATCCCATAGACGGACGGCAGCCCTAAAGAGGCACAATCTCAAGCAAGAAGAACAAAGACGGAGTCATCACATGTCCTAATTTTAAAACATATTACAAAGCTGCTTTACACTTATAGTCAATCAATATTCTACAATAGTACAGTATGAAAAATATACAATTGTATGTATATATGTAGTGGTAATGTATGTAAACAATGTTCAGTGCATAGTACTGGGAAAACTGGATAGCCACTTGCAGAAGAATAAAACTAAACCCTTATCTCAATCTATATACAAAAATCAAGCCAAAATGGATTAAATACTTTAAATATAAGACTTGAAACTGTAAAATTTCTAGAATAAAACACAGGGAATAATTTCTTGATATTCGTCTGGGCAATGATTTTTTGGCTACAACATCAAAAGAACGGGCAACAAAAACAAAAACAGACAAGTGAAACTGCATCAAACAAAAAGTTTGTGTACTCCAAAAAGAAAAACAACAACATTCAACAGACAGGGAAAAATACAAAATGGGAGAAAATATTTGTAAACTATATGTGCCATAAGGGGTTAATATCCAAAATATATAAGGAATTTATACAACTCAATAAGAAAAAAAATAATGCCATTAAAAAAGGGTTAAAGACCCTTTAACCCTTATTTCTCAAAAGAAAACATACAAATGGCCTACAAAAATGGTATATGAAAAGATGCTCAATGTCACTAATAATGAGGGAAATAAAAACCAAAACCACAATGAGATATCACTTCACATCTCTTAGGATGGCTATTATCAAAAAACAGAACATAACAAGCAGTGTTGAAGATGTGGAGAAATGGGAACACCTATATACCATTAATGAGGAATACAAATTTGTACAGTCTTTATGGAAAACACTATAGAAGTTTCTCAAAAAATTAAAAGAACTATCATATAATCCAGCAGTTTCACTTCTGGGTATATATCCAAAGGAAATGAAATCAGTGTCTTGAAGAGATATTTTAAAGTGAATGTTTATTGCGGTGTTATTCACAATAGCAAAGATATGGGAAAAACCTAAGAGTCACTGATGGATGAATGGATCGAGAAAATAAGATGTTTTATAATTCAGCCTTGAAAAGAAGGAAATCCTGCTATTTGCAACAACATGGATGAAACTAGAAGACATAAATAAAATAAGCCAGACACAGAAAGACCACTGCACGATCTCACCTATATTTAGAATCAAAAAGGTCATACTAATAGAGGCAGAGAGTACAATGTTGATTCCAGGGCCTGGGTGGTAGGGGAATGGAGATGTTGGTAGAAAGTTTCAGTTATGCAACAGTTTCTGGAGATCTAACATGCAGCATGGTGACAAGAGTAACAAGCAAACAACAACAGCAAAATGATAACTAAAATGATAGATATGTTAGCTAGCTTAACAGAGAGAATCATTTTGTAATGTATACATATATCAAAACATCAAGTTGTGCATCTTAAAAATACACAATTTCTATTTGTCAATTACACCCCACCTAATAAAGCTAGGGAAAAAAGAATAATTTACCCAACTCCTCTAAAGTTAAGTTGTTATCTCTACCTTAGCCCAGAGAACTGACATCGTAAACCTTCATGTCATTCGGATCACACCTACCCTTTCATAATCAGACATATGCATGCGGATGATGATGGTTGCTTACATGTTTTTCATCTCCCAAACTCTCATTAAAGCTATGTGAACATATCTGCTGAGTACTAGAAATCTCCTGGGATCTCAGTTCAGTTCAGTCACTCAGTCGCGTCCGACTCTTTGCTACCCCATGAATCGCAGCACGCCAGGCCTCCCTGTCCATCACCAACTCCCGGCGTTCACTCAGATTCATGTCCATCGAGTCAGTGATGCCAGCCATCTCATTCTCTGTTGTCCCCTTCTCCTCCTGTCCCCTATCCCTCCCAGCATCAAAGTCTTTTCCAATGAGTCAACTCTTCGCATGAGGTGGCCAAAGTACTCGAGTTTCAGCTTTAGCATCATTCCTTCCAAAGAAATTCCAGGGCTGTTCTCCTTCAGAAAGGACTGCTTGGATCTCCTTGCAGTCCAAGGGACTCTCAAGAGTCTTCTCCAACACCACAGTTCAAAAGCATCGATTCTTCGGTGCTCAGACTTCTTCATAGTCCAACTCTCACATCCATACATGACTATTGGAAAAACCATAGCCTTGACTAGACGGACCTTTGTTGGCAAAGAAATATCTCTGCTTTTCAATATGCTGTCTAGGTTGGTCATAACTTTTCTTCCAAGGAGTAAGTGTCTTTTAATTTCATGGCTGCAGTCACCATCTGCAGATTTTGGAGCCCCCAAAAATAAAGTCTGACATTGTTTCCACTGTTTCCCCATCTATTTCCCATGAAGTGATGGGACCAGATGCCATGATCTTCGTTTTCTGAATGTTGAGCTTTAAGCCAACTTTTTCACTCTCCTCTTTCACTTTCATCAAGAGGCTTTTTAGCTCCTCTTCACTTTCTGCCAGAAGGGTGGTGTCATCTGCATATCTGAGGTTATTGATATTTCTCCCGGCAATCTTGATTCCAGCTTGTGCTTCTTCCAGCCCAGCGTTTCTCATGATGTACTCTGCATAGAAGTTAAATAAGCAGGGTGACAATATACAGCCTTGACGTACTCCTTTTCCTATTTGGAACCAGTCTGTTGTTCCATTCCAGTTCTACCTGTTGCTTCCTGACCTGCATACAGATTTCTCAAGAGGCAGGTTAGGTGGTCTGGTATTCCATCTCTTTCAGAATTGTCCACAGTTTCTTGTGATCTACACAGTCAAAGGCTTTGGCATAGTCAATAAAGCAGAAATAGATGTTTTTCTGGAACTCTCTTGCTTTTTCCATGATCCAGCAGATATTGGCAATTTGATCTCTGGTTCCTCTGCCTTTTCTAAAACCAGCTTGATTAGAACAATACTCTGCACATTAAAATTATGTCCCTAGGAGATATTCTCAAAATTTATAAAGGTACCAACTTTGTATTGTATAGAGTATCTAGGTTAAGGCATGAGATCTGGGGTTGAACAGGCTGGATTTGAACATCAGCTTCTTTACTTGCTACCTGATCTTCAGCCTCAAATTCCTCATCGATGAAGCAGAGATAACACCTATTGCTTACAGCTACTGTGAAAGTAACTGAGATAGGCCCATGCATTCAGAAAGGAGCTGGCAGCAAGGAAGTAATTACTGAGTGTTAGCTGTAAGTATTAACAATGTAAATGGAGACAGCATCCGTGTGACTAATCTGTACCAGGGCATTAATTTAAATGTCACTAACACTGGACTTTGGAATGCACAGACACAAAATGTTGGCACTCAGGGACACTTAAAATTCACTCACTCCAGCTCTCATTTTCCACATGAGGATTTGAGACCCCAAAGACTCAGGGATCTGTCCAAAGTCACAGAGCCAGTCTAGGGAACTCAAACCGGAACCTCACCCTCTGGGAACCAGTCTGACCCGATTTCTTCTAAATCAGATCTCATGTATTTTCTTTCACCTTCCCAGTAAGAAGATAATTTTCTTTCATTAAAATGGAAAGACTTTCCCTGAGTACACCCCAGCAAGGGGTCTGGCCAAGGCAAAACTAACTTTGAGGAAAAATGTGTTTGGCCTCCCTGTATATAGTTCACCACAGTGCGAAGCAAAAGAATTGAAAGAAGCCAAGTATTACAGGCATATTTTGTTATCTTTTAGGACTACTTATTCAGCCTGTATTCAATTTCATGGACGAATAATTCTATCTTTTCAGCAACTAAATTTTCTGAACAAAAGTAAATCTGGAAATGTGTACTAAAAATGAGATGAAATATCTAAAATGCAGACATACTGTTCTTAAGAATTCAAGCCACAAAATTTTACCTACCAACCATCTATCATTGCACCTTTTTTAATGCCCTCTCCCCATAATTTAGACATATTTCTGAAAAATAGGTCACATTTTGGGGCTGACCTCATTCTTTTTGCATTAGGTATGGAGAAGCCCCATTTTTAAAATATTCTCTAAACGGACTGTCTTTTATGTGCCGTCACCAAATACCAATGAGTGGTCCATGAAGTCATTCCAATGGCCGTCTGATGGAAAACCATACTCACTGTGAACAAGTCCAAACTTAGCATATCATTATTTTCAAACTGCTTCAAGGAGCTTTTTTTTTTTTTTGAGCTGCTGTAGCTACTGTAGGTTGGATTCTGTAAAGAATTTTTCCATCTTGTGTGTAAGAGCTCCCATCTTGTCTGTAAGACTTTGTGAGTCTTCTCATTCACACCCAGAAGGTCTTCTTCTCATCCCAGAGCCTAAGATGGCTGCATTCAGCTGAGATGCAAGGCAGGTTCAAAATTTCATAGCACAACCTCTAGCTGACGGGAAGAAGGACTGGTATATCTGCAACTGAGATACATGACATCATCTCTGCCATGGCTCTAGGTGGCAAAGGTCACTTCAAAGGTGGCCTCTTTTCCTAGATAAGCCCCTTCTAGTCATAGAACAGGTGACAGCTGAAATCACCTAGTCCAACCCGCTCATGATGCAGAAAAGTGCACCAAGGTTCAGAAGGGTGACATTACTCACCAGATGTACATCCGGATCTCCTGACTTCTAATTCAGGGCTCTGATGTGGAGTCACTAAGTCTACGGCATCCCTGACAACTCTCACTTCTGCTCTGACGTCTCCGCCAAGTTCCAGGGGATTCCCTAAATCTCCCTCTTCTCTACTCACCTTTTCTCAGACTCACCCTGACTTCATTTTATATGGTGTTGTTCAGTCACTAACTCATGTCTGACTCTTTGCTATCCCAATGGACTACAGCACACCAGGCTTCCCTATCCTTCACTATCTCGTCATGAGAAGAGGAGAGTTTGTTCAAACTCATGTCCACTGAGTCGGTGATGACATCCAAACATTTCATTTTCTGTCGCCTCTTTCTCCTTCTGCCTTCAATCTTTCCCAGCAGCAGGGTCTTTTCCAATGAATCCGCTCTTCACATCAGGTGGCCAAAGTATTGGAGTTTCAGCTTCAGCATGAGTCCTGCCAATGATATATGTCTTCATTACAATCTTAAGAAGCCCCAAGCCTTAAATTCATTAAAAAGTGCAGCCAAATGAAATTTTTCATATAAAACCACAGCACTACTGTCAAAGGGAGGATAATAATAGTGACCTGACCAATAGAGAAATGGAGAAGTGATCAAACCACAACATTATTTTTAACCTGCTTATAATTATGAAAAGATTTGTATAAGTGAAATTGAACATGTAGTCACATGCACAGTGATTCAAAACTCCCAGGAAATTCAGATCACATTAAAGCAACTAAATTCAAGAGAGCCGTTTTTTTTCCACTGAGTTACATATCCTAGGAGTGTAAACAAATCAATCTAGGTCTCAATTTTCTTGACTGTAAAATAAAGTATTTGAAATGGGTGAAGGTGGTCAAAAGGTACAATTTCTAGTTATAAAATAAATGCTGAAGATGTAATATACAGCATGTTGACTATTAATAAACACCGTATTGTATATTTTGGGCTTCCCAAGTGACTCTGGGTAAAGAACTTGCCTGCCAATGCCGGAGACACAGGTTCAATCCCTGGGTCACAAAGATCCCCTGGAGAAGGAAATGGCAATCCACTCCAGTATTTTTTGCCTGGGAAATCCCATGGACAAAGAAGCCTGGCAGGCTATAGTCCATAGCGTAGCAAAAGAGTCAAATATGACTTAGCAATTTAACAGCAACAACATAGTATATTTTAAAGCTGCTAAAGCAATGGGAACCCACTCCAGTACTCTTGCCTGGAAAATCCCATGGATGGAGGAGCCTGGTGGCCTGCAGTCCCTGGGGTCGATACGAGTCGGACACAACTGAGCGACTTCACTTTCACTTTTCACTTTCATGCATTGGAGAAGGAAATGGCAGCCCACTCCAGTATTCTTGCCTGGAGAATCCCAGGGATGGGGGAGCCTGCTGGGCTGCCATCTGTGGGGTTGCACAGAGTCAGACACGACTGAAGCGACTTAGCAAGAGAGTAGGTCCCAAAAATTCTCATGGCAAGAAAGAAATATTTGTAACTATGTGTGGTGATGGATGTTAACTGGACTATAGCTGTTATTCTGAAATATAAACAAAAGAAATCAGTATGCTATACAACTAAAATGAATATAAGGTTATATATTGATTATGTCTCTATTTAAAAAAGAAAAGAAGTAAAGTATTTGGACTGCCTGATTTCTAATTTCTCCTCTAGAACTAAATGCTATTGCATGTTTCTAAACACTTTATATGAGAGATGATGCAGGGAGAGTTTAGGGAACTGAGAAAAGAATCTGAGATTAGAAAAACAGAGGAGACAGTCTTCCTCCTTCTTTCAGACTTAGAGTCTTCAATTTCATTATGAGCCAAGAGGCTTCAAGCTCTGGTCCCTTCAGACCTATCCTTACCTCTTCCATCATTTCACTCATCAGAATACACAAGCTCAAGGGATGTTTTACACATAAATATTCATAAGGAGGTTAAATCTGTCTACCCTTTATACTTAATATGAATCGGTTTAAGCACTTAAGATATTCCTTCTCAACATCTAGTGGATCATTTGATGATGAATCCAATTATGAAAACTAGATACATTTTTTATATCAGAGAACATAAATGAGGAACAGATACTTGTAGGAATATGCATAGGCACTGGGCCACAAAAGTGCTACATCAGTAGTAAGACACTTATCTAAGATGAAGGAAAATGCTACATAAACCCTAGTTTTAGGGACTTCCCTGGGGGTCCAGTGATTAAGAATCTGCCTTGCAATGCAGGGGACACAAGTTCAATCCCTGGTTGAGGAACTGAGATCCCACATGCTACAAGGCAAGTAAGCCTGAGTGCCACAACTCAAAAGCCTGAACGCCAGAACTAGAGAAACCGGCGCACGAGCCTGCAACAAGAGAAGCCTGCCTGCCCCACTGAAGGCCCACCACAGCAAAAAGAAAAAGAGGAAAAAAAAAACCTGGGCTTTACTTGCAGTTTTTCTAGGTTCTTAGTATGAGCTACCTTGGGCTTTGAGCATTTGCTCAGCCTGTTCTGGGTAAGTTCCCAGATGCACAGGTGGCAAATGAGGGGATTCAGCACTGCCCCGAGGTCCCTCAGTTCCATTTCCCCGTGGGAGACAGAGGTAGAGGAGCCCTTGTCTGAGCTCAATCCATGGGCCAGGAAGTCCCAGAGTCCAAGCAACTGACAGTATCACAGCATGTAAAGAGTATCAGACATGACTTTGAGGACTATAAAACTACCAACTGTAAGGAAAAATGGAACACCACCACTCTGATATAATCATCATCAAGCAACAGACTAATGATAATTTCACAGATTATCTGTAACAATATTTGTCTTCACCTTAAAAAGTCATTCAGCACAATCTCAAAATCATTTTTTGAAAATTTATATTCTGTTAGTGCTTTCATGACTATAAGAAACAGAAACTCACTGGGCCTAGTTAATGCCATCAAAAAGGGAGAAGAGGGCCATAATTTGTGGGGTAAAGTCAGGTCCTCATTATCCAATTACCCAGTCCCTTTCTCCAGCATTAAGGCAATGGACAATGAGGGGCCTTAGCCAGGGCACACTCTCCCCACCATCCCAACCTCCTTTTCTGCAGAAGGTGGGCACACAGTCCAGTTCTGAGAGGATTCAAAGGGAAAACTGCAGTGGAAGCTTCTGGGAAATTTTTCCTTTCCAGGCAAATGGGGCAATAAAGCTATAACTATCCCTCCCTCTTTGAATAAGGACTAGATATTTGGAGCTACAGCATCTGTCATGCAATTATGAGGGGACAAATAAGTGGAAAAGAGAATCACAGAGCTGCCACTCTGACATCACTGAATCCCTGAATCTATAAGAGCAGTCAACTCCCTCCTGACCACCTACTTTGAAGGCAAAGTATTTGAGTAGCCTCCATAACTCAAATATTCTCATTTTTCTTGCTGCTAAAATCATACCTAACTAGTATGGGGAATTTCATGAAACCCAAGGGAATCTCTTCCATCTAAAGTTGAAGCAACCTCAACCTAGTCTCTTGGTACCAACTGTATCCAATGATCTAACCAAACTTCCAGTCCAGCCTCCCTTGACCATGCTGATTTCACTATTTCATGTATTTTGTCATATATTACTCATTTTCTCTCTTGCTTCTGAAAAATAAAAATGTATTTACCATTAAGATCTTTCTGAATTGCTTTTGTGGGGCTTTTTTGAAACATCAGATTTCAATTTACTTTAATTAAATTCAATATAGATACTATCTGTTTCTTTTTATGAAAAGTACCCAAAACTAACTGAATTGAATGTTCTTGATGCATGCATTTCAAAGACTTATAATTAGAGCAACATTTTAAGTGCAATGGACAAACATCACATATCATAATTTAAATACCTGTGCACTTCCTTACCAGTAACATTAATCATATGTATTCATTAAGGAAGTTAATTAAAGTCATCAGCCTTATCATGCTGTCATTAATATGTGATAATTTTTAAAATGAAATNTCTTTACAGTTTCCTTCCTTCTGCTAAATTAGGCTTGGGACTAAGTTGGGTTCACAACTGGGTTTGTAGATGACTGGCTGTTACCAGGGGTGCAGGACTGCTCCTGGACCATGGCAGAGCAGCACTGGAGCCAAGTTCCAGGGGGATGAGGACTCATATTTAGGACCACAGTCAGAAAGCCGGCCTTGGGCCATGTGTCTGCCTTCTCCAAGCAACCCTCTTCAGTGATGGGCTCCACCAGAGTTTTCCAATCTCCTACCTGGATTCCAAATCTCCCACAAAGGCACTTTTGTCCATGGATGGTTACCAAATCATCATTTCCATGGGCAGATGTGAGCTGGGAACCTTCTATTCTCTCACCTTGCTGTTGCCCTGAACTGTTCTTTTCTAAGGATTCTGTTATTAAGTGAACTTTCAGAATGAGTTTTCCTTTTATCCCACCTTACTTTACACTTCCTTCTTATCAACTGTCTTCTTTTCTTTCTTTGGTGAGATCCAGTTGGTGGTATTTATTTTGTCTGTGGGATTTACTCACTGCATCTGAGAGGTTATTTTTTAAAGCAAAGTTCTTATATACTTATTGACATATAGAGTTGAACTGCAGATACTTCTTAATAATACAAAGACCAGAAAACTTGAACAACAATTGCCAATCACAACCTTCTGGTTTATATGTTATTTTGTCTGTTATTTTAGTGCTAAATCCTGATTTTTACTATAATGGCACCCCACTCCAGCACTCTTGCCTGGAGAATCCCATGGATGGAGAAGCCTAGAAAGCTGTGGTCCATGGGGTCGCTGAGGGTCGGACACGACTGAGCAACTTCACTTTCACTTTTCACTTTCATGCATTGGAGAAGGAAATGGTAACCCACTCCAGTGTTCTTGCCTGGAGAATCCCAGGGACAGGGGAGCCTGGTGGGCTGCTGTCTATGAGGTTGAACAGAGTTGGACACGACTGAAGTGACTTAGCAGTCCCTCATTACTAGTACTGTTTTACACAGCCTGTGTTCAAAATTTTAATATTCTTTGCTCACTGTTTCTTGTTATATTTCAGATTTTCTTTCTGTATGATTTTCCCTGTTCTTGAAATATATCCTTTAACCAGCAACTGTTAGAGGACAATACTCAGTTTTATATTTGCTTGAAAAGGTTTTCATGTCACGCTCATTCTGCCATGTGAAGATACATTGAGAAATCACCAGTCTATAGCCCCAAATGAGGGCCCTCACCAGATCCTGATCATACCGGCACCCTCACCTTGGACTCCCAACTTCTAGAGCTGTGAGAAATAAATGTCTCTTGTTTTCAAGCTATCCAGTCTATGGTAATTAGTTATAGCAGCCTGAATAGACTAAGTTAACACTTGATCCTTTTGTCAACAGAAAGAATGATGAAAATTCAGGAGGAGGAAGATGGATCGGTTGTTCCTTCTGAAGACTCTCAGTCTGGCACAGAGAGGAGACACATATTGGCCTGGTTTGCAGTGAAACTTCTTTCTGTTGATGGCACTACTTTGGTTTTCTATAGAAGTACCTTTCCTCTGCAATCTAATCTTAGGCTGATATACAACTCCCTCAATGCCTGCTATCCAGTGGCAGAAGAGACCAAGGGTGTGGTATCAGCAAGACTGATTTTCATGCCAAGGTGTCCATTAATTTTAAACCTTTGGTGACCTTGGGTGGTGTCTGGATGGTAAAACTGAGTTATTTACAGAATTGCAGTGATAATAATCACAGCATCTGCTTGGGAGCTCATCAGTACCTACACGGATTTTATTTTTTATGATTTATCATCATGACCACAGAAGTTTAAGGAAAGGGGGAGTCCAGAGAAATTTCCTGACGGCTTCGGTCTCTAGTCCTTTAAGTGGACAGCCATGCTCTCAATATCATGGTATAATAATTGTATTAGATTCCTTTTGTTTCATAAGTTCCTGCAAGTAAACCCAAGCTGTGAGTTGGAAGACCCCTTTCATTCCACATCTTCGTAGTGGGTCTTGACATGAGGGGTCTTGTGAAAGCCTCATTTTAGTGGCTTGTCTGATCGCTCATTATTAGACAAGTAGGAAGTGGCATAGCTTGAGTTTACATGCAGGTCCTCTAACTGCAGTTCTGGTCATCTTTCCACTTCAACACAGGTTGGTTAGGCTTTTTTCCTAATTTTTGACAATGCTCTAGCTACTAGAGGGAACCATCACAGATCTTGACCTCACAGTTCCTGTAGGGTGCACGCAGCCATTGATCTGAGTCACCATCCTTTGCATTGGTGTCACTGAGAATGCCACCTTTCAAATGCTGCTACCCTTATATCTTCAGTTCTCTGATGACTTTTTGTTAATGTATATTAATTTTAATGGTTCAAGTCCGTCAGGTTGACGGGTTGATTTTAACTCTGAGAAAGAAGTCAGGAAACCTGGGCCTTTCCAGGTAACTGACAGGGCCCTCTTATGTGATTCTGGAAAGGTTGCTTAAATCCTTTAAGGTCGCTTTTCTCATCTGTCTGAAGGAGGAGACCTAGATGAATGATTTTTAATTATAAGAACTCTTTTTTCCCCGCAAGATGAAATCTGGCATAGAATTTGGTGGATCAAACTGATACAATTCAGTTTGCTCGGGTTGAAGTTGGGGCCCAGAGCATTGCCTTCTTGGCCTCCCTGTTTCTCCCATAAGTGGCTCCTGAAACACTGATGCAGATGAAGTAGACGATTGTCAAATTGCTTTATTAGTTGCTACACAGCTTTTCTTACTGCTTTCTGCCTAAGACTGGAGATTATGAACTATGCATCATTTTCAGGGGGCCTGACCCTGGAGCTGGATGCCTGACTTTGAATCCCAGCCCTACTTCCTGATTGGCCAGGTCACCTTTAGCCAATCACTTCATCTCCATGCATCTGTTTCTGCATCTTTAAATAAAGATAATAATAGTACTTGCTTTACAGGGTTGTTGTGAAGATGAAAATAGTTCACATATGCAAAGCATTTAGAACAGTGGCTGGCTCTGTATAAATGGCAGCTATTATTCTTATCATCTCCAGGATCTAGCTGTAGGGAGTGGAAGCTTAATAGTGACCATTAATTAACTGGTTTCTGCAGACCTGAGAGAGCTTTCAGTTATCGTGTGGTCCAATGTCTCATACGTTTGCCTTTCTGGAGGCTTTCCTGGGTCATCTGTTAAGATGCAGATTCCTAGACCTCACTGTAAGACTTACTGAACCAGTCTCCAGGGAAGCAGGATGGAAATCTGTAATTTTAACAAGTGTCCTGTGAGATATTTATAGACAAATTGAGAAATACTGTGGTGTTCAACTCATTTCATGGATTAGAAACTTGCATGCATGGGAGGAGAAACCACTGGCTCAAGTTCAGAGTTAGTGGTGGAACTGGGACTAGAACCCAGGTCCCTATCCCTGATCCAGGGTTATTCTCGCTCACCCTTTTGCTCTGTGATGGTTCTGCCATTTCTGACCAGAAATGACAGATTTAACAGTTTCAAGACAGTGTTACCAAAGCAGTGTTTGATGGCAGGCACAACTCACCTGCCGGAAGGGTACATGAGTTCTCTTCTTTAGGTGGATTTTGAGCTCTCTTGTTTACTCTCGACTTTGTGCTTCTGGGATAATGATTCTCTTGGAACCTGCGTGCCCTGAATGATCTCAAAGTCTGGTAATAGTTCTTGCTGTCCAGTTTTCACAGGAACAACAATACATTTCAAAGTACAAGTCAATGCCAAGATGGGGGAGTGGGCAGTTAGATTAAATGAAAATGCCAAAATACTGAGTACACTTAGCCAATTTGCATCATGTGAAACACTTTGGAGCCTGAGGACAGAAACCAAAAATATGTTTCTGTTCAGGGGCAGCTGACAGCACCAATTACCAGTGTTATTACTGTTATTATCATCATCATTACCATCATTCCTCTCATAAATTTGAAGGTAGGTAGCTGGACTCTGTCTTTTGGAGCAGTCCTGCAGGAAGGAAGGGCTGTGATGCATTGCAAACAAATAAGTGTGAGAGCATGTGTGGCCCCATAACTCAACCTCTCAGCTCAAACCACAGCTCTTCGCTCTCCCACCCACAAATGTTCAGTTTTTATATCACAGTGATGCCAGTTTTCCACACCCAGGCCTTGTTCTGGCAATAAAGAACCTTAAAAAAATGTGTGCAGTAAACAGATCCCCTTGGGGAAGTATCCCCCTCTACAGGAGGAGGGAGGCTAGAAGGACAAAGCAGAGGGAAGAGGCAGGTACAGTGACAGGGGAAGTGTAAGCCTTTATTCCTGAAGAGCAGGTTGAGCCCTTGAACTTGAAGAGATCTAGAGATAAAAAGATAAGATATAACTCGAGTCCATTCTTAGGGAAAATGTCAGTTTTAAACTCTGCGGATGGGATTGGATCTTGCTTCCTTAGAGGGAGGAGAAGAAATTCAATTGACCACCTTAAAAAGAGAACAAAACCATTTATTTAGGTGTCCACTCTTATTCACTCAGACTAGTTTTGCTGCTTTGGATAACAAATCCAACTCCTCTTTTTTATAGTAGAAGATGTTGGAGTCCAGGTGGAAATTCATAATTTTATTTTGAAGTTAAAGTCCTTGTCTCTCAGTGCTTGTCTTTTTTCCTAGGGTAGAGTTAAGTAGTGTGGGACATTCCCAGAGTGTCAAATGGGGGAGCTTTCATTTGTCCTCCTAGCTAGCCCTCTGTTCTCCAGACAAAACTTTATTTGAAGCTTTAACAATTTATATTTCAATTGAGTAAACATTTGGCGTGGTGTGTAAGTTGTGAGAGGAATAAACTACAGGATACAGTTACCTGGTTTTTCTTAAATGATCCTGGACTGAGTAACCTTTTCCACATTGACAATGCAGGAATTACTGATGTTCTTGTTGATGACCCTGTCTATGGGGTTGCACAGAGTCGGACATGACTGAAATGACTTAGCAGCAGCAGCAGTAAGTATTTTGTTGTTGTTGTTGTTCTTTGTTGATGACATTTAGACTCTAAAAGATTCCAAAATGCTTTCTTACTCTTTGAGCAATATCAAATTATATTCTTTCTAATTTTATTGTGGATTAGTAAGTATTTTGGGAAAAGGCAATGGCACCCCACTCCAGTACTCTTGCCTGGAAAATCCCATGGACAGAGGAGCCTGGTGGGCTGCAGTCCATGGGGTATCGAAGAGTTGGACATGACTGAGCAACTTCACTTTCACTTTTCACTTTCATGCATTGGAGAAGGAAATGGCAACCCACTCCAGTGTTCTTGCCTGGAGAATCCCAGGGACGGGGGAGCCTGGTGGGCTGCCGTCTATGGGGTCGCACAGAGTCAGACACGACTGAAGTGACTTAGCTGCAGCAGCAGAAAGTATTTTGAAATGGGTTGAAAATTGGAGGATCCATGTTAACCTCCTCATTTTTCAGATGTGTGTGTGTTTAGTTGCTAAATCGTGTCTGATTCTTTGTGACTCTATGCACTGCAGCACAGTATGCTTCCCTGTCCTTCACTATCTCCCAGAGTTTGCTCAGATTCATGTACATTGAATCAGAGATGCTATCTAAACATCTCATTCTCTGTTGCCCACTTCTTCTTTTACCTTGAGTCTTTCCCAGCATCAAACCAGTCAGTCTTAAAGGAAATCAACCCTGAATATTCACTGGAAAGATTGATGCTGACACTGAAGCTCCACTACTTTTGTCACCTGATGCAAAGAGCTGACTCATTGGAGAAGAGCCTGATGCTGGGAAAGTTTTTTCAGATAAAGAAATGGAAATGCAGGGACTTCTCTGATGATCCAGTGGCTAAGACTCCATGCTCCCAATGCAGAGAGCCTGGGTTCAATCCCTGATCAGGAAGCTCGATCCCATATACCACAACTAAGAATTTGCATGGTACAACTAAAAAAAAAAAAAAAAGATCCCATGTGCTACAACTAAGACGTGGCACAGCCAAATAAATAAATATTTAAAAAAGAAATGGAAATGCAAAATAATTAAGTGAATTGCTTAAAGTCACACTGGTGACTAGCAGAGGTGATTACATTTGGGATCTTTTGATTCATCTACGTGTTCTAATCTTTTAAAACTCAAATCAGTTCACAGTGGTCTTTTTCAGCAGGTTTAACTGACATTCTTCTATATGTTCAGCACTAGACTGTTTAATATGCTTAAGTGTGTGGTGTGTATGCGTGTGTAAGTGTGTGTGTTTAAGAGTGGAAGACATAAGAAATGCTAATAGTCTCCCAAATATAATACTTACAACGTATCAGGGATAAGAGACCTACACAGGTAAAGCGATGGATGGGATATCCCAGTGATGTTTCCCAAACTTTCATGTGCATGAAAATCAGTGGGAATCTTGTTAAAATGCAGATTCTGATTCTGTAGAGACGGAGTGAGTCTCAAGATGCTGCATGTCTTACGGACTCTCAGGTGAAGCATGTGCTATTGGAAAAAACATACTTTGAATAATAAGGCCAGGCAGCAGATAATTAAGGGGCAGATTATGTAGTATAATTATAAAACATGAAGGAATGGAGAGTAATAAAGGGTAATCAGGGACAGTTTCATGGAATACATGGAATTTGAGCTCCCTCTTGAATTATTGTCTGGCTTTGAATTGGCAAAGGAATTAGACAAAGGGATAAAATAAGTTAAGAGTAAAGGCACAGGAATGAGTGAAATGTGCTTGTGAGTTGGTGAGGAAATAGTGCTGCCTGGATTGAAGGGGGTAAAGTGTGTGATAGGCAGCCACTGAGACGGCCCCATTGACTCCCATTTCTGTTATTTATGCCCATGTGTAATGCCCTCCATTACGTGTGGCCTTGAATCTGGTGACTCACTTCTAAAGAATAGAGTACAGCAAAAGTGAGGGGCTCCATTGCCAAGAGCCTGACTTCCGACCTACTCTCTCTCTTGCACCAGCACTTTCTCTGAAGGAAGACAGCTGACAGGTGNCCTCCATTACGTGTGGCCTTGAATCTGGTGACTCACTTCTAAAGAATAGAGTACAGCAAAAGTGAGGGGCTCCATTGCCAAGAGCCTGACTTCCGACCTACTCTCTCTCTTGCACCAGCACTTTCTCTGAAGGAAGACAGCTGACAGGTGATGAGCTGCCCCGTGGCCCCGGTGGCCCCTGTGGCAGGGAGCTGATGTGATGTCTCCGGTCAACAGCCAGCGAGGAACTGAGGTGTTGCAACAACCATGTGGATGAGTCGGAAGCACATTCTTTCTGAGTCAAACCTAGATGGCTACAGTGTTGGCAGATGCCGAGAGGCTGAGCCAGAGGACGCAGCTAAGCCACTGCCAGAGTTCTGGCCCACACAAACTGTGAAATAATTATGTTTGCTGTTTTAAGATGCTAAATTGGGAGGTAGTTTGTTACACAGCCAGGGATAACTCATACAGTTGGGTATAATTTTGAAAGGAGAAGGAGGTGGTGTGAAATCTAATTGTAGAGCAGAAAGGGATTTGAAAGACTGGTATAGCAGTTAGGATATGATGTGAGAAATGAGTTCTCTCACACACAGAGCTTTATGGAGATATGATTTGTACATCATATCATTCACTCATTTAAAGTGTGTAGCTCTGGTTTTTAGTATGTTCGTAGGATTATGAAACTGTCACCACAATCCATTTTGGGATACTTTCATCATCCCTCAAAAAGATCATGTACTCGTCAGCAGTCACACCCCATTTCCTCTCTGACCCGGCAACCACTAATCTCCTTTCTGTCTCTATGAATTTTCCTATTCTGGACATTTCAGATGAATAGAATGATATAATAGTTGGCCTTTTTGTGTCTGGCTTCTTAGCATATTTTTAAGATTTCTCTGTGTTATATAGCATGTGACTTTTTCATTTTGAATAATATTACATTGTATGGATATTTACATTTTATTTGTCCTTTGACAAGTTCATGGTTGTTTGAGTCATTTCTACCTTTTTGGCTATTACAAATAATGTTGCTGTGAACTTTCATCTAAAAGATTTTATGTGGACTGTGTTTTTTTTGGCCATGTTTTCATTTTTCTAGAGTATATGCCTACAAGTAGAATTCCTGGGTCATCTCATAACTCTAACATTTTGAGGAACTGTCAAACAGTTTTCCAGAGTGGCTGCATTGTTTTACAAATACTCTAGAATTAATAATATGTAAGGATTCCAATTTCTTCACATTCTTGCCAACACTTGTTACTATCTACCTTTTTAATTATACCTATCCTAAGGAAATGGCTACCCATTCCAGCATTCTTGCCTGAAGAATCCCATGGACAGAGGAAGCTGGCAAGCTACAGTCCGTGGGGTTGCAAAGAGCTGGACACAACTGAACAGCTTTTGATGACCCAACAGATTTTGGCAATTTGATCTTTGGTTTGACTNGGCTACCCATTCCAGCATTCTTGCCTGAAGAATCCCATGGACAGAGGAAGCTGGCAAGCTACAGTCCGTGGGGTTGCAAAGAGCTGGACACAACTGAACAGCTTTTGATGACCCAACAGATTTTGGCAATTTGATCTTTGGTTTGACTATGCCAAAACCTTTGACTGTGTGGATCACAATAAACTGTGGAAAATTCTTAAAGAGATGGGAATATCAGACCACCTGACCTGCCTCTTGAGAAATCTGTATGCAGGTTAGGAAGCAACAGTTTGAATTGGACATGGAACAGCAGACTAGTTCCAAATGGGGAAAAGAGTATGTCAAGGCTGTATATTGTCACCCTGCTTATTTAACTTATATGCAGAGTATCATGAGTATCATGAGGAACGCTGGGCTGGATGAGGCGCAAGCTGGAATCAAGATTGCTGGGAGAAATATCAATAACCTCAAATATGCAGATGACACCACCATTATGGCAGAAAGTGAGAAGAACTAAAGGGCCTCTTGATGAAAGTGAAAGAGGAGAGTGAAAAAGTN
Source organism: Neotragus pygmaeus (assembly GCA_006410875.1). Classification (NCBI taxonomy): domain Eukaryota; kingdom Metazoa; phylum Chordata; class Mammalia; order Artiodactyla; family Bovidae; genus Neotragus; species Neotragus pygmaeus. The sequence goes on from SJYV01034183.1 coordinate 1,367,412, forward strand.
AATTGATGCTTTTGAACTGTGGTGTTGGAGAAGACTCTTGAGAGTCCCTTGGACTGCAAGAAGATCCAACCAGTCAATCCTAAAGGAAATCAGTCCTGAGTATTCATGGGAAGGACTGATGCTGAAGCTGAAGCTCAGCTTTTTAAAGTACTTTGGCCACCTGATGCGAAGAACTGACTCATTGGAAAAGACCCTGATGCTGGAAAAGATTGAAGGCAGAAGGAGAAGGGGACGACAGAGGATGAGATGGTTGGATGGCATCACTGACTCAGTGGACATGAGTTTGGGTAAACTGTGGGAGTTGGTGATGGACAGGAAGACCTGGCGTGCTACAGTCCATGGGTTCGCAAAGAGTAGGACGCGACTGAGTGACTGAACTGACTGACTGAACTGAGTGGTTTACACAGTGTGTATGAAGCAGTATGTCATTGTGATTTTTGATTTGCTTTTTTCTAATGACTGATGCCCAAGCATCTTTTCATATGCATATTTACCATTTTATGGCTTCCTCAGAGAAATATCTATTTAACTCCTTTGTTCATTTTTAAATTGTGCTGATTTTATTACTGAGTAGTAAGGGTCCTTTATATATTCTAGGTACAAGTCTCATCATATTTATGATTTGTAAAAATATTCTCCCACTTTGTGGATTGTCTTTTGAAGGTATCCTTCAAAGCACGTATGTGCTAATAAGTCTTGTCCGACTTTGTGCGACCTTAAGAACTGCAGCCCGTCAGGCTCCTCTGTCCTTGGGATTCTCCAGGCAGGAATACTGGAATGAATTACTGTGCCTTCCTCCAGGGAATCTTCCCTACCCAGGGATTGAATCTGTGTCTCTTATGTCTCTTGCATTGGTGGGTGGGAGGGTTTTTTACCACTAGCACCACCTCAGAAGCCCCTTTCAAAGCCCAATTAAAACAACTGGTTTTAATTTTGATGAAGCCTAATTTATCTTTTTTTTCCCTAATCACTTATACTTTGGGCACTGTATCTGAGAAACTATGGTATAAGAAAGAGGTTCAACTTTGTTCTTCTACATGTGATTATACAGCTATCCCAGCACTATTTCTTGAAAAGACTTTTCACCATTGAATCGTGTAATGTTCTTTTTTGAAAATTAGTTGACTGTAAATGTGAGGATGTATTTTTAATAATTTTATTAAACTGTTAATTTTTAAATTTATTTATTTTAATTGGAGGCTAATTACTGTACAATATTGTATTGGTTTTGCCATACATCAACATGAATCCACCACAGGTATACACGTGTTCCCCATCCTGAATCCCCCTTCCACCTCCCTCCCTGTACCACTTCTCTGGGTCATCCCCGTGCACCAGCCCCAAGCATCTTGTATCCTGCATTGAACCTGGACTGGCGATTCGTTTCTTATATGATAGTATACATGTTTCAATGCCATTCTCCCAAATCATCCAACCCTCTCCCTCTTCTACAGAGTCCAAAAGACTGTTCTGTACATCTGTGTCTCTTTTGCTGTCTCGCATACAGGGTTATCGTTTAAACTGTTAATGATTCATTTTATTCTTAATTTTATTAATTTTATTCCACTGATCTCTATGTCTAAGGTTGCACTATGTCCAGTGCTGCACTGTCTGTTCACAGTAGCTTTGTGGAGATCTTTGAGGTCGAGATGTGTGAATTCTCCTGTTTTGTTCTTCTTTCTCTCAAGCTTGTCTTGACTGTCCTGGTCCTTTGCATCTTTACCTGAATTTGCACATTCACACATCAAATTTTGCAAAAATTCAGCTGGGGTTTTGTGAGAGAGTGTGTTGATTCTGTATATCAGTTGGGGAATATTGCCATCTTAAAGATAGTTAGTCTTTTACCCGTGAATATAGCCATCTTTGGAGAAGGCAATGGCACCCCACTCCAGTACTCTTGCCTGGAAAATCTTATGGATACAGGAGCCTTGTGGGCTGCAGTCCATGGGGTCACTAGGAGTTCTAGATACGACTGAGCGACTTAACTTTCACTTTTTACTTTCATGCTTTGGAAAAGGAAATGGCGACCCACTCCAGTGTTCTTGCCTGGAGAATCCCAGGGACGGGGGAGCCTGGTGGGCCGCTGTCTCTGCGGTCGCACAGAGTCGGACTCGACTGAAGTGACTTAGCAGCAGCAGCATAGCCATCTTTGCATTTATTTAGATATTTTAAATTTTTTCATCTATGTTTAATAATTTTCAGAGTAGAAGTTTTACACCTATGGCTAAGTATTTTATTCTACTTATTACTGTTATTTTCTTAATTTCATTTTTGATTGCTCATTGCTGTTATATAGAAACACATTGGTTTTTGTATATTATTCTTATACCCGGTAACAGTATAAACTCATTTATTAGCTTTAACAGTTTTTTAATGGATTTCTTAGGATATTCCATGTATAAGATCATCTCATCTACACGTGGAGATTGATTCACTTATTCCTGTCTGATCTATATGCCTTTTATTTCTCTTGCTTACCTAATTGCTCTGGCTAGAACTTCCAGTACCACACTGAGTAGAAGCAGCAAGAATTGATATTCTTTTCTTAGTTCTGATCTTAGGAGGAAGGTATTCAGTCTTTCATCTTTAAATATAATGTTAGCTGTGGGTTTTTTAATTTGTTTGTTTAGTAAATGCCTTTATCAAATTGAGGAAGTTCCTTCTATGCTTAGTTTGTTGAGTGTTTTTATCATGGAAAGTGTGTTTTTTCTGGTTCTGTTGATGTGATTATTTGGTTTTTGTCCTTTTTTTTCAATGGATATGAACTATTACATTGAATTTTTTTTAATTTTTATTTTGCTTTACAATACTGTATTGATTTTGCCATACATTGACATGAATCAGCCATGGGTGTACATGAGTTCCCAATCCTGAACCCCGCTCCCACCTCCTACCCCGTGTCATCTCTCTGGATCATCCCCGTGCACCAGCCCCAAGCATCCTGTATCCTGTATCGAACATAGACTGGCGATTCGGTCCTTACCTGATAGTATACATGTATGTATGGAATTTAGAAAGATGGTAATGATAACCCTGTATGCGAGACAGCAAAAGAGACACAGATGTACACTGAGTTTTGAATGTTAAACCAACCTTGCATTCCTGAAACAAATTCCTCTTGGTCACGTATCATCCTTTTTATACGTTACTGGGTTTCGTTTGATATTACTCTATTAAGACTTTTTGAGACTGTATAACTTTTTGAAACTATACTGATCTATAGTTTTCTTGCAGTGTCTTTGGTTTGTTACCAAGATGACAACTCATAGAATTAGTTGGGAACTGTTTCTTCCTCTTTTTTTGGAGGAGTAGAATTTGTGAAAAATTTTTATTGATTTAAAAAATCTTGAGTAGAATTCACCACCAAAGCCATCTGTGGTTAAGTTTTTCTTTGTGGGAAGTTTTAAAATAATTAATGCAACTTCTTTAATTATACAGGTCTGTTTAGAATTTCTATTTTTTCTTGAGTTTGTGTCTTTCTAAGAATTTGTCCGTTTTTAAAAGTTATATGATTTGTCCACTTTTAAAAGTTATATAATGAGTTCATAGTGTTCCCTTATAATCTTTTTGAATATTTTGAGATCAGTGGTGATATTTCCTCTTTCATTCCTGATTTTAGTAATTTGAGTCTTCTCTCTCTCTCTCTCTCTCTCTTTTTTTTCTGGTCAGCGCAAAGTTTTGCTAATGTTGTCCTTTCAAAAGACCACGTTTTGGTCTTGTGATTTTTCTCTTTTGCTTTTCTCTTCCCTATTTAACTAATTTCCAGTGTAATACTTATCATTTCCTACCTTCTGCATGCTTTACCTTGATATGATCTACTTTTTTCAGTATCTTAAGATAAAAGGCAAGTTACTGATTTGAGATTAAAAAAAATATAGATATTATTAACTATAAATATTCTTCTAAGCCTTGCTTTATTTGCATGCCATGTTTTAGTATGTTATGCGTTTATTTTCATTCATATCAAAGATTTTAATTTCTCTTTTTTCTTCTTTGATCCTCTGATTATTTAGAAAGGTATTATTTAATGTGCACATATATGCAAGTGTTCTAAATTCCTCTGTTATTGATTTATGTTGATTATTTCATTCCATTATTCTAGTTGGCAGACAAACTTTTCTGAGTTCATTTCGAAAATTTATTGAGGCTTGTTTTATCATCTAGCATATAGTGGATCCTAAAGAAATTTTTGTGTGGGCTTGGGCAGAATACATACCCTGCAGTTGTTGGCTAGAGCATTCTATACATGTCTGACAGGTCTTAGTTGTTTCTTAGTATTGTTCAATACTATTTCTTTTTTGATCTTCTCTCTAATTTTTCTGTCCTGGAAGGAAATAACAAATGATGTTGAGTCATTTGTTCCCCCCTCAGTTCTGTCAGTTTTTGTATATTTTGGGGGTTCTATTGTTAAATGCATATGTTTATAATTGCTGTGTTTCTGATAGATTGACCATTTTATTATTATAAAAATATCTTTATTCTCTAGTAACTTTTTTGTTTGTCTTAGCATCTAGTTTGGCTGATATTAATGTAGCTACCCCATCTTTCTTGTATTTGTTTTTTGCATCATGTATCTTTCCCTGTCCTTTTACTTTCAGAATTTTTTATCTTTGAATCTATAGTGTGTTTCCTGCAGAGCAAATGGTTGGACCTTGTTTTTAATCCAGTCTGACAATCTCTGACTTTGATTAAGCTGCTTAATTCATTTACATTTAATGCTATTATTGACATAGTTGGAGTTGCATTTGCTATTTTTCTATTTATTTTCTATATAGCTCCTGTTTCTCTGTTCCTCCTTTACTGCCTTCTTTTGCATTAAATAGTTTTAGTGTAACATTTTAATCCCACTAAAGAGTTTTTCCCACTATTTTGGTTAGTAATTAAGGTTAGTAATTAAGAAGAAGGAGCCCTTATGTGTGCTTTGAACTTTCAAACTTTCCTCTTCATCTTGAGTAAGATTGATTTTGTTAAAGTCATTACTAGTGGCAGAAGTGTTTCCATGATTGAATCTGATTCTTGATCTACTGATAACTGGTTAATTTACACAATTAGGGCTTTTCCCCCACGTGGAGACTATCCAGTCATGATTGCTTCTCACATTTTTCCTCGGGGAGAAAAATCTATATTTATATTAATGGCTTCAAAGTGGTCCCACAAGGCAATTGACTGCTATTTGCCCTTTTTAATTTATAGCTATTTACCCTTCACTTTGTTTCTCAAAAACAGTTCTTGGCACAATATCATAAATGAAAGCCCAGTTTTTCAGATCTAGGCAGCTGCTAAGGTTTGGATCTGTGAATTTTGCATGCGTGCATGCTAAGTTACTTCAGTTGTGTCTGACTCTTTGCGACTCTGTGGACTGTAGCCTGCCAGGCACCACTGTCCGTGGGATTCCCCAGGCAAGAATACTGGAAAGATGCCCTTCTCTAGGGGATCTTCCTGACCCAAGGATTGAACCCATGTCTCTTACATCTTCTGCTTTGGCACGTGGATTCTTTAAAACTAGCGCCATCTGGTAAGTCCCTGTGAATTTTACCATCGTGTACATTCAGGATTGACTATGAAGAGTGGTTAAGAAGATTTATATTTAAGAAGCTTTTGCTTAAAGTAGCTCATAGTTGGTGGTATATCATTCATATGAACTTTCAGATTTGGTTTCTGTGGCTATTTCCTTTCCCACAGGCTCTATTCTGCTCCTTCAACCCCCTCACCATTGCAGATTCTGCTTTGGTCTCTGATGAATTCTCTATTAAACCCAAGAGCATTGTGCCTTTATAGAAGCAAGTAACTTAAAGAAAATTAAGCCATTTTGATTTTGAAATTCCAAACTTTAATAATAGCAATGAAAAGCCTTTGAAAATATTACTCATTTCTACTTAAAATATCCCTGGGAAGTGAGTCAGTGTTTTATTTTTCTCTTTGGGTGTTCTTAGCTAGGGGGCATCAAAAGAAGTCAAGGTAAGGTTAAGTCATTTGTATAAAACCCCAGGTGAAGAAGCTAGAGTGAAAATCCAGGTCCTTGTATCCTGATGCTTTTTCTTCGGGTCATTTTTCTCTCTAAAACAGTACTCTGTTCCCAAAATAATACCAGCAGTTGACTTGATATTTGTTTGCATAACACAAACAAGAGAAAAAAAAGTTTACATTGTCCTAAATGGATTGATAAGTGACTACATGAATGAGAGCTGGGGGTGGGAGAGGCAATTCTTCCTTCTGGGATGAAGTCAGAACACTGCATTATGCTTCTGGCTTTTCAGTGTTGGGCATTGCTCACATCCCTTTATATCTCTGGTGGATAATCCTCCACATATGAGGCAGAGCTCATCATAAATGGTTGTAAGGAGGCTTTGTCAGGAATGGCTTTTTGTTGCCACATCAACTGGGCTTGTAGTTGAAGGCTGGAGGTGGGAGAAAGCCACAGAATTCACTCATCAACCTGACCGTGGACTGTCCAGTCTTGACTCTGCCCTCACACCCACATGCAAATTCTCTGCTTTATATTCTCATTTTTAAAAAAGAGTTTCCTTGATTCTAAGATGGTATATACTTTAAGATGTCATCAATTGCATCATTAGGGAGAAGCTTCTATGTCAAATATATTTGCCTATGGAAAGAGGGATCCCAATTTTAGAAATATTCATATGGAAAGCCTGTATCCTAGAAGCAAGGACATGAGATATTTGCTTAAAACTTCTCAACCATTTTCTCTTTTCTATTCAAATCTGCCGTCTCAACTATCTTAAGAAAGGAATGTGAAGAGTCTTGTTTCTTTGGTCCCTAATAACTAGCAAGGCCATGGGTAATCTGTGCTGGCAGTCCTCAATTCAAGAGGTGGTATTTTCTGGGTATCCATAGCATGTGCCACTTTATAATTATGTATTTCCCTGCATTTCAACACAGAAAATTCTAAGTTCTGTAAAGGTAAACAAAAGACAAAGACAAAAGCCCTAAATGCTCCACTAAACCTTGGAGTAAATGAAATATTCATTTACTAGATAAGTAGTAAGATGAGCTCATTTGTTTTGTATGTTTCTATTTGATACCCTTTCAATGAGAGAATTTTCCTTCCATTTACTAGATCTTTAAAGAGATATAGTAATGCCAAGAGATGATGCAACAAACCATGTCATGGAAGGCTGACATAGGCTGTAAAGCTGTGGTGTCTCTGACCTCTGACTGTTTTGGGGGTAGTTTTTTTTTTTTTTTTCTTTTTAAATGACAGCTGATATTATTATGTTCCCATGATGTCACATTGCTCAATTTCAGTTGCTTGCTTCTGGTTAAGATGTTTGGTTTTGTTACAGCAAATGAAAACAAAACCCATACCGTGTATTTGGTGAGAACAGTAGGATGTGGGGAGAGCTACTCTACATATAAATGTCATGCACATTGGGGTAAGAAAATATATTGGTCTTGCAGTGTGTTGTTGATTAAAGATGTCATTATGTGGTCTTTCAAATCCCTTCTGCTATGGTTCTCATCTGAAGTAGAGTGTACTTAGGGCTTTTTTCATTTAGGTATACTACATTCCCCTCCAGAGATTCTGACACATGAGTTTAAAGGGCTGTTTTAGACACTAAACACAGGTACAAGTTATATGAAAGAGTTCTGAATGTAATTTTGACACCCTTTCTGTCTTGTCTTATTCTTGATTGAAAAACTAATAATCTATACTATATAGTAGAATTTCCACAATGAAATATTCTTGGTATTAAACAAAGGGTTGTTCCATAGAACACCTTCTGTGCTGAGAATTAGAGCCTCTTTCAAGTGCTATTTGTTAGGTTTTGTCTTATATTCCTAACAGTTGATCCCCTTGTAGTCCTGTATTACCTATGGACCCTATTGTTCCATACTCTCTTTGCTGGAATGAAGCCTATCTCTTCCAATCAATTTCTTTATCATCTTACTCCATAAACTAAGTCCATGCCTAAATCTACTAATTCTATTTCCTTGTCTGAGAAGTATTTTAAGATTTCAAAATCATTTTTTTTTATTTATTTTTTTTAATTAATTTATTTATTTATTTTTAAATTTAACTTTACAATACTCTATTGGGTTTGCCATATATCGATATGAATCCACCACAGGCACACACAAGCTCCCAATCCCGAATCTCCCTCCCACCTCCCA